>JAODAL010020512.1:0-69244 GCA_025379985.1 Phyllomedusa bahiana
ATTTTTACTAAAAAAACATAAAAATGTTTGTAAGGAAATTTTTAATTAAAACTGTGTATGAGAAGAAAAGGGGTTATGATGTTGTTTGAAATTCCCATTGGGAACAAAAAAATTTTTTTAAAATAAACCGTTAAGGTAATAATGGGTTGTTTATTTCCATAATTATGTGAGACTTAAATTTGTTCTATAAGTTTACCTAGGAAAAAAGGATTTATAAAAAAGTTTTTTTCCTATAAGGGCTGTTAAATAGGCTTACGCTATTTGAGCCAAGGTTTTACTGGGGGGTATACGAACCGGCCAATCAAAGGGGGGCTATCCTATGTAAAAAAAATTAGAAATATTGGGGGGTTTTAGTTGAATAAATGGTGTAAATGAGGGGCCAATCAGAGAAAAGCGGGTATTCTGAATTGGCCAATGATAGAGAGAGCTACTTTTCTTTTTGGGAAAGCTTGGGTTCTAAAACTCACGTTTAAGAAAATCTTATGGATGGGAATTTTTTGATGTTTGACTAAATAAAAAATATCAGAAAAGGGACAGATATGAATACCCTGAATAACGTAGAGCTGGTGGACCCCGGGAAAAATAAAAGCGAAAATGTTGTTTATTTTGCGTATGAGTTCCTCATATCATTCAGCCCTTTTGGGGTTCAAGGTTTTTAATCTATAGATCCAGAACATCTCTCTTTTTTGCAATGTCGGGAACTTTGGGTGTGTTTATCGGAATAAAATCGTCGGGGGGATCTTCGGGTCTAAAAATTTGGGTTGGTGGGTAGTTTACAGTGAAAAGCCACGCTTTGTTTTATTCACTTTTTTTGACACGGCCCTTGGCTTTTTAGTCTGATATGGACTACGGGTGTCCTGCGAGTTTGAAAGGGGGGCGGAGCATTCTATCACGTAGATTAAAAAGATTTTTTACAGGTAAGTGAAACTTGATGGGGAAAAGTGATTTTGGGTTTGGGAAGTTATATTTGATGTGGGCAAAAGGTTTTACAACACATACAGTTGTGTTACGGCAAAAACTCTGTTAATTTGGGGCTAATATGAATCTTTGGAGATTTCTACTCTACGGGGGGTTTGTTTTTTTGATGTTCGACCCTCCTAATATCAGATTGGGTTTCTCGGGGTAGGGGCCTGGGAAAGGGGATCTTTCTTAAATAATACCAGTGCTTAGTAGAATTTTTTTTTTTTTGGGGATGAGATTATTAAATTTGGTAAAAAAGAGTGTTTGATTTTGGGATTGAAAAAGTTTTAGACTTTGTTTTAATTCATCGTATTTTTTAATTGACAGTTTTTTTGAGTGAGTTTAGCAGTTCAAAAAAAGGGATCTTCAAAAAGTGTTTTGGTCCCTTTTTTCTTTGAATTTTTTTCCAAAAACTTTATTTGGTTCAAAAATTCAGCTTTCCCCGTGCATTTTGGACCCTTTTAAATGGCCGTAGGGTATTGTTAAACCAGGGCTTGTAGTGCGCACTGTCAAATTAAATTTAGGTATTAGAATCTACTTTTTTGAAATGGTGGAATAATAAATCTGCCCTTTTTAAAGTGAAGTTTAGGTTCCGAAAAACAATATATTGCAAAAAAATTAAGGTTGGTGTTGTTGTTTGGGAAATTTAATAAAACCGGGAAAATATATTTAAGGTCCCAACCATATGAAAAACGGGGTCATCAATGTACCTTTGTCAGTGTATATTGCATATTTTGGGGGTTGACCATATATATTTTGATCCTCAAAGGTTCCATAAAAATTTTGGGCAAAAGGGGTGCCACTCGGGTCCCCATGCGGTCCCTTTTCTGGTGGTAGGTAGTGTCGTTGTATTTAAATAATTTTTTTCCCAAAATGAATTTTTAAATTTTACCAGGAAAGCCTTTTTTTTTTTGAGAATTTTGTATTATTTTCCAAAAATGTAAAAAATGCAAAAAATGTAAGGGTTTTTAATCAAAAAAGCATAAAATGAATTAAGTATGGCCATTATTTAGAAAAAAAGTTTACCAAAAAAAGCATAAAAAGGATAAGTATTCACCAGTGGGAAATTGCAAAAAAAAAATTAGTGAAAAACCAGCGTAGGCTCCGGGTACTGGGAAAGGCTATGTGTGCCCACCAGTTAAATTATGTTGTTTTAAAAAACTTTAAAAAAGGCCAGAAAACGCGGCCTTTCCCGGGCTTCCTCCAGTCTGTGCAACCGTCACATCCGGGTTTTGGGCGACTTTTCCGCCCAAACCCCGGCCGGACGGCGTCACTTCCCCCCTTAGCAGTAATAGAGATGAATGTCGAAAATTACTGACAACAGATCTCTAAATTGAACCAGTGTAATGGTCCTATTGTTTCCCCCCCGAGTAGGTAAAAGTGATGACCGCTTCCGCCCTCGTGTGATGCTGTAGGGAGATGCCAGCACCACCCTTAGATAAGGGTTTGGGTTTTCTACGCCATTTTGGGAGGGCATATCCCTATTAACTAGGTTTTGCCATCTCACATAGACAATGTCAGCCTAAAATATGTGTGGGTTTTTTTGGCAAAGCAAAAAATACATTTTTACAAATAGACCCAAAAGAATTATAAAAGGAAAAACAACAGAAAAACGATAACCCCCATCTACCCCCGCATCCCCTGAGGGCGGAAAACAATTGGTGCATTACAGTATCCCGTTCATGTCGGACTGGGGGGGTTGGGGCCCACAGGGGAAAAGATCTCGGGGCCCACCCTACTGTACATTAAAATATTTCCGGCCCTCAGACATAAATGCCCATTTTAGCACTAATACAATGTGCAAAACAGAACTGTATTGTGTAGTACAATGTAGTTACACATTTGTCAGTCAACATATCATAGAAAGGGCTAATAGCTCCATCCCTATCCCCCCCTCCCAATACAATATCCCCCCCCAACCCACATACCTACCCCCCCTAACCCCCCATACAATACCCCCTCCACCCACATAAAATACCCCCTCCCCCACATACAATACCCCCCTTTCCCCCCCCAAACAATACCCCCTCCCCCCAAAACAATATCCCCCTCCCCCCACTTTACAATATCCCCTCCCCACATAAAAATTTTCCCCTCCACCCACATTCAATATCCCCCTCCCCCCACATCAAAATCCCCTCCCCCACATAACTATCCCCCTCCACCCACTTACAATATCCCCCTCCCCCCACATCAAATTTCCCCTCCACCCACATACAATATCCCCCTCCACCCACATACAATACCCCTCCCCCCCACATAAAATTTCCCCCTCCACCCACAAACAATACCCCCCTGCACCCCATAAAATTCCCCCCCTTTCCACCAACATAAAATTACCCCCCCCACCCACATCCAATACCCCCCTCCACCCAATCCCCAATATCCCCCCTCCCCCCCAACCATACAATATCCCCTCCCCCCACATACAATATCCCCCTCCCCCCAAACATAAAAAAACCCCCCTCCCCCACATAAATATCCCCCCCCCACTTTTCCCTTGGGGTAAAGAAACCTCACCACCCCAAAAAATTAAACACCACCGGGAAGAAAAAGTTTGACTCCTATAACAGGGCCAGGTGTTCCCTCCTCTTAAATCAGGGAAAAATGTGCCCCTGCCATTTTACCCCCCGAAAATTTATAACTTAAAAAATTTACAGGGGACCACATAGGGGTTTCAGACACGGGCTCAGGTAAAAACCTACAACACCCCATAAAAGAGACCACAAGGGTCAACCCCAAATCGGTAAAAACCTACAACCCCGCCATATAGAGACCCATAGTGGTCAGACCCCCAGTCGGTATAACCTAAAAAACCACCCATAAGAGCCCCCCATAGGGGTCGGGGACACCAGCTCAGGTTTTAACCTAAAACACCCCATATGGGGGGAAAACCACTTAGAGGTCAGACACCAGCTCAGGTAAAACCCACAAAAACCCCCAAAAGAGACCACATAGAGGTAAAGGACACCAGTTTGGTTTAAAACCCTACAACCCCCCATATAAGACACTTTAGGGGTTTCAGACACCAGCTCAGGTTTTAACCCTACAACACCCCCATTTAGAGACCAAAATTTTAGAGGTCGGCCAACCAGCTCAGGTATAACCTACAAAAACGGGCCTTTATAGAACCCCCTAGAGGTCGACCCCGCTCAGGTATAACCTACAACACCCCCCTTTGGGAGCCCACTTAGGGGTTCAGCACCAGCTAGGTAAAACCTAAAACCCCAAACCAAAGAGACCAAAAAGGGTCGGGACACCAGTCGGGTAAAAACCTACAAACCCCTTTAAAAAGGGACCAAAAGGGGGTCAGACCCCAGCCCCAGGTAAAACCTACAACACCACCATAATGAGACCACATAGAGGTCGGGACACCAGCTCAGGTTATAACCTACAACATCCCCCTATAGAGCCCCACAAGTGGCCCAACCCCAGCTAAGGTATAACCTAAAAACATTTGCCCAATAGAGACCACTAAGGTGGGGACCCCAGCCAGGTTTTCCCTACAACATCGCCATATAGAGACCACAAAGAGGTCAGACCCCAGCTCAGGTAAAAACCCCCCAACACGCCATATAGGGGCCCCACATAGAGGTCAACACCGCTCAGGAAATAACCTAAAACCCCCGCCATATAGAGACCATAGAGGTCAAAACCCTGCTAAGGTCACCATCAAATTACAATATAAAAAAAAAAACCCCTAAAATCAGGGCCCTCACCAGAGAGTCTAAATCGTTCCTTTCTTTGAGCCCCCCCCCCCCCCCCCCCCCCCCCCCCTTCAGGACCTTTTTTGTTTTTCCACACCGCCATATGATTGCCCCGGCCAAAAACCCCTTTCTGCAGAAATACAAAACAAATATCTTAGAATCTTAAAAATTTTCCCAGCATTTCTTTCCCTATTCCCACCTTTTTAAAAAACCCCAAGGGGGGGAGAGGGGGGAAACAAGCCTATATATTTTAAGGGGTTTTGGGGGGGGGAAAAGGCCCCAGGTAACTAGATGGGCCCTCTTTAGGTAGGTATCTCCCGCTGGTAAGTTGCTAGGCCACCCCCAGGTGGGTTGGGGTGGGTACCTAGCCCCCGGGGGGTTTAGGAAAAATGGGCCCCCAGGTAGATAACAGGCCCCAGTTATGCAAGTTGATAGGCTACAGGGTTTGGTTTTTGGACCCCAGTTAGTTAGGCTGTAGGGAGGGGGTTGGGGGAGTTTCCCCAAATTTGTTAGGCCCGTAGGTAGGTGGGTTTCCCCCCCTAAGGTAAGTGTAGGGAGTTAGGATCCCCCTTTTAAAAAGGCCCGCAAGCATTAGGGACCCCCCTTTTGGTACTATAAAAAGGCAAATTAGGGGTCTCCTTTAGGTACTTTACCCGACAGTTAGGGGGGCTCCTTTAAGGGGAAATCTCCCGGGAGTTAGGGGCCTTCTTTAGGGAGTCTACAAAGGGGGTTTTTGGGGCCTCCTTTAGGTAGTGTGCAGGAAGAGAAACCCCCCCTTTAGTACTGTTTTAGGTAGTTAGAGCCCCCCTTTGTTTTAGGTTGGCCAGGGCCCCCCCCTTTTAGTCAGGGCCCCCTGATGGGACCAGAACCCCCCTTGTAGTTTAGGGGCCCCCTGTTTGGGGAGCCCGAACCCCCCTTGAGTCAGGGCCCCCTGTGGGAGCCAGAACCCCCCCTTGTATTTAGGGGCCCCCTGTTTGGTTTTCAGGACCCCCTTGTATTTAGGGCCCCCCTATAAAGGGAGCTGGGGGCCCTCATGTAAAAAAAGTCAGGGGCCCCCCCCTTTGGTAGTCAGGGGCCCCCTTAGATTGGCCCGAGCTCCCCTTAGGTAGCCAGGGGCCCCCCCTTTTATTTAGGGGCCCCCTTTTAGGGAGCCAGGGGGCCCCCCCTGGGAGGGAGCCCGGGCTCCCCATGTAGGTAGCCAGGGGCCCCCCAGGGAGGTTTTCCAGGGCCCCCATGTAGGTGGCCAGGGCCCCCCGTAGGTAGCCAGGGCCCCCCCCGTAGCCCAAGGGGCCCCCCTTTTAGCCAGGGGAACCCCCTTTTTAGCCAGGCCCCCCCCTTGTAGTCGGACCCCTCCCTTTTTAGTCCCGAGCCACCCCCCGTACAGGGTCCCCCCCAAATAGCCAAGCCCCCCCCCCAAATTAAACCAGGGCCCCCCCCTTTTTAGCCAGTCTCCCCCCTAGTAGCCGGGCCCCCTTTGTAGCCCGGGGTCCCCCCAGTAGCCAGAGCCCCCCCCCTTTGACAGTGTCCCCCTTAGCAGCGTCCCCCCCCCAGTAGCCCGGGCCCCCCCCTTTGCCAGTTTTCCCCCCAGTAGCCAAGCCCCCCCTTTGCCAGTGTCCCCCTAGTAAACCCCGAGCCCCCCCTTTGCCCGTGTCCCCCCCAAAGTAGCCAGGGCCCCCCTTACCCGTGTCCCCCAAGCAGGGCCCGGGCCCCCCTTAAACCCGTGTCCCCCCCATAGTAGCCAGGGGCCCCCCCTTAAACCAGTTCCCGCCATAGCAGAGGGCCCCCCTTAGCCAGTGTCCCCCCATTTTGGACCGGGCCCCCCCTTTGCCAGTGTCGCCCCCTTAGCCAGAGCCCCCCCTTTGCCAGTTTTCCCCCCCCATAGTAGCCCCGGGCCCCCCTTAGCCAGTGTCGCCCCATAGTAGCCGGGCCCCCCTTTGCCAGTGTTTCCCCCATTGTAAACCCGGGCCCCCCCCTTTGCCCGTGTCCCCCCATTAGTTCCCCGGGCCCCCCCTTTGCCAGTTTTCCCCCCTAGGGACCAGGGCCCCCCTTAAACCCGTGTCCCCCAATTGTAGCCAGGGCCCCCCTTTAGCCAGTGTCCCCCTTTTATAGTAGCCCCGGGCCCCCCTTACCCTGTCCCCCCCATAGTAAAACCAGGGCCCCCCTTAGCCCGTGGGCCCCCCCTAGTAGCCCGAGCCCCCCGTAGGTAGTTTAAAAAAAAAACAAAAAAAAAAAAATCAAAATTTACTTACCTTTCTCCCGCTCCCGGCTCCCGCTCCTGGTCAGTCCCGGCCGCTCCCCTGCTGCCGCCGGCACCCTAAATTTTTTTCCCCCCCTCATAGGGGGCGCGGGGAAATTTACGTCACCGCGCCGCCTAAAATCAGCAGTAAGGGGGGGGCCCGGCAGGCTGGGGGGCCCAATGCGTTTTGCCTGCCGGGAAAAAAAAAATCCGGAGCGCAGCGTTTGTGGGCTGTGCTCCCTGAAAAAACCCGGGGCAGCCCCGGGGGCCGGGGGCATTAGTTCCCCCAAATTCCCGGGGCCGTCTCTTTGGGGGCTCAGTGACCCGGGAAACGCGCCCGGGGGCCCCCGGGGAAACGACGTACTGCCCCCCGGGGCCCCCAAACGGGTCGGGCCCCCCGGGGGATTCCCCGGTCCCCCCGGGGGCCCAATCCGGGGCCTGTCCTGTTTTAAAAGCAATTTTTTGGTAAACTTTTTTTTTTTAAAAAATTGGGCCTACTCTAAACATTTAAATTTTATTTTCTTTATTGATGAAAAAACCCCTTAAAATTTTGAGCATGTACTTTTAGATATAAATGTATTATATATGTGCTTGCTTGGGGTTTATTTTTTTTTTTTTTCCCATCTATTCACAGAAATTTGGATATAGCAAATTTATTGGGGTCCCCCCGAAGAACCAAGGGGGGGTCGAAAAAATGTTTGGGGGCGTGTTTGAAACGGGGGATTTATTGGGAAGGGAGGGAAAGCCCAAAGCATCTTTGTGGGGTCGCCCCTTTTTTTGGGCGAGTCTCCACCTTGCTTTGTGGTGAAAACATTCTAGGGAGATATTTGGGGGGAAGTGGTCCCCCTTTTTTCCGTTGGCACCCAAACTTTGAAAACGTAGGAAAGGGTTTATTGATATCCCATTTTATTCCGTATTTAGCTTTTTTTGCTAAATATGAGTCTTTTTAAAATTTTCAAGTAAAGAAAGGGTTTTTTTTAAATTTTTGGTAACTATTTTGCACAAATCCATTTTTTTTAAATAATTTTTCTTGTTGGTGGATGGGAAATAATTACCGACCCCACGTTTTTCTGTCAGGATTTAAATTGTTTTTTTATTTATAGGGAGAGTAGGTCCTTTGGGAGGATTCCTAGCAAACGGATGTAAGAAAAAAACAATGGTAACCCGTGCTTAGGATATCTTTCGATAAATAAAAATGTTCAAAAAAAAGGAAAATTCCCCCATCTCTAAATGTAGCTTATAGGGATATAAATAAAACCAAAAAAGAGCAAATCTCAGCAGGTTGGGAAATAAGGAGTTTGGACAATTATATCAAGAATCAGATAGTACCACAAGGTCTGAGAATCTCATTGATTCCCCCCTCCAAACACCGCAGTCCGGAGTTTATCACAGAGGGGGAGAAGGAGGCAACTGCTTTGTTCCATACGGTCATGCAGTTACTCCTAAACCAAAGAAAAAAATAGTTTTGAAAACATCAATAAAAAGTTAAAGGAACAGATTGCACTTGTACGGTTTTTTGATTTAGAAACTGTGTTTGTGGTGAAAGATAAACATTTACAAAATTCGATCGTGAGGTTTCAGCAGCATATAAAGGATCGCAAACACAAAACAACTCATCAGAAGATTAGGTTGATTTTCAGAGAACATCATGCATCTTCCTCTCCGAAATAAGACACGATAAAATGATCCGGTGTAACCTCCTCTAGTGAGACTGACCATTTCAGATTCGGACAAAGAAGTAGTATAACGAAAAAATTTTTCCGTTTCCAATAGAGGAAAGAAAGGACGCGGTAGAGGTGGTAAACGTAGGGGACAACAAAAATCTTTTTTAGAAATAAATACCAACGAAAACGAACTCCTCAAAATAGATACAGTGGCAAATTGAAAACCCCCACACCAAATTGTGAATTTATCATCATATCTTGCAGAAACTGGATGGGTATTTAAAAAAAGGAAATCCTTTTTTCCAACAGTAAAATTTAAATTTTTGTTTTAGTTGGATCAAGGATATAAACCTTTTGGGTTGCAAAATGCGTGGCTAAGTATCACGCTTTAAAAAAAGACGGGAAAGTTTTAGAGCTAGGCATTGAAGATGGGAAATTTTGGGAAAATGCAGCATTATTTTCCTGGCGAGAGGGCATTTCATTGGAAAAAGGCCCTTTTAAAACTTAATTTAAAGAGTAAACAATGCCCCCCCAGGCGATATTTTTTGTATCAACGGTTTATGTCACAGTATTGAAGATTTGGAACACTAGAAAAAAAACACATTAGTAAATTTTCAATTGTAATTCAAAGGGGAAACAGGCTATTTCTGTTTAAAACAGAATCAAGAATTATTTAAAAAAACTTTTTATAAGGAGGAAACATGTTTTGAGGGCCTAAGATTAAAAAAAATTGTAACAAACCTAGGACCCTACTTTTTTAGAAAATTTTTTGAGAAAAGGTCCAACAGAGAGTTAAAACAAAAAATACTTCAAATTTTCTCACCAGCAAAGTCTAATGAATTTAATTAATTTTTCTCAGGTTTAATTTTTTATTCCCAAAATTTTTCCCTTTCATAGCGATTTTTTAACAGTCTCCCAAATTTCCAAAAGGGGGAAAACCAAAATTTTTGAAGGGGAGACCTATAGCCCTCAGTTGGGGGTTGCCCTTACCCCAAAACTGTGGGATTTATTTGGATCGGGTTTCCAAAAAACCTTTCGTGGCCCTCCGCCCCAAAATACACAGGGGACATTTAGGGAAACTTTTTAAAAAAAATTGGGACGGAGCCCCAGGGAATCAAAAGATACTTCTTAGGAAGAACGATGGGAGTCCCCACTATACGTCCAAACCCACACGATCTCCCCGGTAAAGGGGGGTTGAGCATTTCCTAAAAAGGGGGGTCAAAAATTTGTTTCCCCATAATAAATTCATATTAAATTTTTTTGGAATTTTGTTTAAAACAAAAATTTTTTTTCCTTTTTAAAAGGAAAAAGTATACCATAAATTAAGGGGGAAACCGTCAGGGGAAATTTTCTTGCCCCCCGGGTTTTTAAATGCAAAATTTATACTGGATGGGGGGAAGGGAATGAAATATTATTTGGAGATGACCCCGTGAAAACATGTGGAAACATCGGTTTCCTACCCCTCGTTTACATTGATGATATACCCCCAACTTTGGAAGGGGGAAAAGAAGGGGGAATTTTTGGTTGAGTTTGGGGAACTTTTTGAATTTGAACGTTTTTAAGGGGACAAAAAATTTTCATATGAATTAAAATTCCTCAACAATCCTTTTCTAGACTTTAATGGTTTTCCAAAGGGGGCCCGGAAATTGGGATTTCCCAATTTTTGAAAAAAAAACATTTGTTTAATTCATTTCTTCTTTGGGACTAGGGGGGCCATCCCAAATCCTAGAAAAAAAGGAAATTCCACATGGGCAGTTCCTAGGTTAACCCGGAATTTTTCTTCCAAAAAAAATTTAAGTCAACAGGAAAAAAGGTTCTCTATAGGGGTTTAAAGAAAAACAAAAATCCAGAAGGGAAACTTTAAGGGTTCATACCGAATTTTGGGACTTGAAACTGTCATCTTTTGTTTTCCCAGACAAAGGAAAAAATGAATTTTCAAACTGGAATTTTGAGAGTGAAAGGGACTTTTGATGAGGCCCCCTATGAAAGATAAATCCTAACTAAACAATGGGATTTTTTCTTTATGGATCCCCAAAAAAAGGAAAAGTAGGCCCTCGGCCCCCCGCAAATTTCGTTTAGGAAGGGAAAAGTCTGAAAAGGGTAGGGCTTTTAAAGAGTAAATTTTTTTGCTTCCCTACTGAAACAATGTGGTTGAACAACAACCTAAGGGCTGTTTTTTGGGTTTCAGTTGGGTGTATTTGTTTTTGCCAAACTTGAAGGAAAGACCTTTTTCGAACTCGAGACAGGAAAATTTTTATTTTAATACATTTCATTAAATTTCCGCTCAAAATGGTGTAATCTATCCAATTTTAATTTTGTCTGCGGGTAGAGTTTTTTAGGTTTAAAAACCCAAACGTGAACCGAGAAGAAGGTTTTGGTGAACATCTTAGGGAAATTCGCAGGAAAAGAATACCCCCCAAACAAAAATGTTTGGGAAAAAAG
This sequence comes from Phyllomedusa bahiana, assembly GCA_025379985.1. Taxonomy (NCBI): domain Eukaryota; kingdom Metazoa; phylum Chordata; class Amphibia; order Anura; family Hylidae; genus Phyllomedusa; species Phyllomedusa bahiana. The sequence continues at coordinate 11,010 of JAODAL010020512.1, forward strand.
CCCGGAGGTTTTTTAAGGACCTCAAAATAATTTGGGGTTTGTTTTTTATACCCCCCAAAACGAAAGGAAAGGTAAAACTGGATTTAGATCTTCTTTTGACGTGAAACCTTTTGGATCTATACGTTAGGAACAAAAACATCCAGCGGACCAATTTAAAAAGTTTAACTTCACCCCGGTTTTTTTTTGTAATAAATGCATATATTTTTCCCCACTTTATTGCTGTGATTTGAAAAAAGTTGTATATGGAACCCACTTTTTTAAAAACTCAGCTTAACAAAATGTTTTTAAAGGTTTATGGGTTCTGTCATGTACTCTTTCTATTTATTTGTTTTTTTTGTTGTTTCTATTCACTTTTTACATTTCCCTTTTAGGTCAATTTTTCAAATGAAAGTTTGACAGTGCCAAACAAAACCACACATATAAAATTTGGGCAAAACCTTTGGCCTATGCTTTTAGATGGCATAACCAAATTAATAGGTATGGCCCAAAATGGGGTAGTAAAAACCCAAACCCTTACACTATAAGGGGGGGGTGCTGGATCTCCTACAGCCCTCCAACTGAGGGCGGAAAACGGGCATCATTCTTCCTACTCAGGGGGGAAAACCCAAAATGGATGCATTACACTGCGTTCATCAATTTGAGATTTGTTGTCAGTAACTCGAAAATTCATCTCTATTTAACGCGTTAAGGGCGGGAAATGGGCTACAAAAAAGTAATAAGGGTTTTGCAAATCTAAAAAAATAATTTGAAAAAAAAGCAACATTTGGTGCACACTGAAAGGCAATAGCATCCCTCTAAAACAAATATCAGGGGCCACTAAAAACTAATGAGACATCAAGTTATAGGAATATTGGAAATGCATTACTGCTAAGGAAAATATGAAAACCGGGGCTCTTATTTTTACAGTTTTGAAAAAATTTTGTTTTAACTCACCCCCAAAACGTCAGGGATCCCAGACGGTGAGTCCCTACATGAACATGCACCCACTAGGAGTCAATTAAAGACGCAACTCACGGGGATTATGGGAATTTTTGCAATTGGGTTTTATCCTGCACTTTTAAAAAAAGGGAGCTGAGTGCAGCAAACCCAAATAGATTGCCATTTCTCAAATAGCTAAAAAACGTAAAAAGGCGTGCACATCAAAAATACTTTAAAAAATAAACATAGGTCACACGAAAGGCAATAGCATACATCAACACAAATATCAGGGGGCACACTTTAAGGGGGGAAAGTGACGCCGGGCCGGCCCGCGGTTTGGGCGAAGTCGACAACAGGATGGGGCGATTGTCACATGACTAGGGGAAGCCCGGGAAAGGCCGCTTTTCGGGCCTATTTAAAGATTTAACAACATGATTGTAACGGTGGGAAAATATCAAGACTTTCCAGTGACCCCAGACCGTCCCTCTTTTTCACCAATGGGTTTTTTCGCAATTTCCCCCCACGGGGGTACAGTACCTTTTAGCATTATTCTAAACCTTTTTTTCTAAAAAGGGCCATCCCTTTAGAATTCATTCTTTTTCGTATGGATTAAAAAACCCTTTACTTTTTGACTATGTACAATAGAAAAATATCTTTAAATTTGCTTGTTTGGGGGTTTATTTTTCGCTTTTTTTCTCCTTTTAATTCACAATTTTGTATATACCATTTTTATTTAGTCCTCTGAAGAGACCAAGGTTTTCGAAACAGTTTGGACGTGTTAGATCGGTGATTTTTTGGGTAAGGAGGATAGCAACGCTCTTTGGGGGTCGCCCTTTTTTCGGGGCGATCCCCACCTGTTATTTGGTGCAAACATTCTAGGGAGATATTAGGGCAAGTGGTCCCTTTTTCCCAGGCCCCCCAACCCTTTGAAACACAGGAGGCTTTATTGAAACCCCCCATTGTTTTTCCTTAGGGAGCTGTATGATCTTTTAAATTCCCAAAGAAAAGGGGTTACGTTTTAATTTTTTCGGTAACTATTGTGCACACCCTTTTTTTTAAATTAATTTTTCTTTTTGGTGTGATGGTAATTACCTGCCCTACTTTTTCACTGTCGGGATCAAGTTGTCTTAGCTCTTTTTTGGTTATCACACTGGGTCGGGGGTTTTGAGTAAAGATACTGCAAAGAAGAATGTCTAGCACAACTTGATACACAGTTTAATTAGAATAGTTTTTTGGAAATCTGACAGCATTTTAACTTTGCTGCACTGCCATCTTTATGCGCCATTATTGCACAAGAAAAAACACGGCTGGATTTTAGATTCCCGCCGGCCCTGTACATTGACTGCATGGGAATCCGAAAGGAATCTGGTGGAGAACAGAACATACTCTATCTTCCGCGGCCAAAAAGGCACTTCAAAGATAAACAAAATGCTTTCTCGGGGACACCACCTTCATCGGGTCGTATTGTAGTGAGAATGTGGATTCTAGTAAACATAGTGTGACATCATCATGTTATTTTTTTTACATTTTTATACAACCATACTACGTGACTTAATACAATAATATTATAATATAATATATATAATATATAATATTATATATAAAAAAAATTATATAATAAAATAAAAATTTTAAATATATATATAAAATTATATTATATATATAATAGAAACATTAAATACTCCTTTAAGGTAAATTTTTAAGTGTAAGTTTACAAACTTAATTGTGCAAAGAAAAAGGGAAAACACACATTGGATTAACACAATAAATTAACAAACGCCATATACGTAATTGCAAGACGAAAGAAAACACATTTTCTCTGTGTAATGATAAAAGAAAGCTTAATTACATGAAAGTTCAGATCCCTTTATATATACTTATTTTATTCGTGCTGCACTAAATTCCTTTTAAACAGCAGCACATTAAATAGCAGTATAGAACCAGGTAAAAATCTGATGAGTGCAATTTTTGTGCAGCACACATATAAAAAGATATAAAAAGGTAATATCTGGTGAGGGGGAATTTTGTGCACATAGGTATATAAAGTACAGTAAGCAACAATGTGATGTGCTGCACTAAATGCCCCTCATCAGATATCTGCTGCTTTCTATTATACTTTATATACATGTTCTTTACCAAAACCCCCCATTTAAAATCTCCATTACAATATTTGATAACTCTGGCTGCCCCTAAATTCCCCACACAAAACAGTAATTAGCTAGTATAGTAATAGGCAGATGAAAGAGGGGGATTTTTCTCAGCCAAAATATAAAATAAAGAAACAAGCAGATATCTTATGAGGGGGGTTTTGTGCAGCACACATCATCTCTTGCTACTATACTTTATATACCCTATCTGCACTAAATTTCCCCCCACCAATACACCTGTTTTCTAACTTTAAATTTATCTCTGCGCACTAATCCCCCCTTATCGACTGCTACTAACACTATTATCGTGCTGCTGATGAGAAAATTATGCAGCACAATATATATAAAGTAAATAAAGCAGTAACTAATGAAAGGGGTTTTTTGCAGCACTTCATCATCTGCTTGCTACTATACTTAAGCCCTATGCGCTTTTAATCCCCTCACCAGATACTACCTTTTACTAACTTTTTATACCTGTGTTCACTAAATTCCCCTCCCCCAGAGATTATCTGTTACATACTTTTTTAACCTGTGCGCCCAATCCCCTTATTATCAACTTCTATACTAGCAGTATACTGTGCTGCGAAGGAGGTTTAGTGCAGCACAGAGTATATAAAGTATAGTAAGTTTATGTACTGGGCACAACTGTTACAGCGGCACCAGGAAGCCAAGAATATCGGAAGAAACAATGAGAGATGAGCCTGGAGTGAAGAGAGAGACTGTCAGCCTGTTACTGCAGACACATGAACTTATGCTCTGTACTACTGGACAGTTATGGCACTTACATTTAAGAGGCAGCACTGTAATGAAGAGCTAGCAGGAGGGAAACAGGATATGAGCAGGCAGCAGGAGGAGAACACAAAAGCAAAGCACACAGCAGCAGCGCCCCAACTGGGATAAAAACCGGGGGTGAGCAGTACTCAAATCTGTCCATTTATTTTGAAGGGGAACCAGCACCATGAAGGGGGAGGGCCCGGGGGTGTCACAAACGCGTGACACAACGGACATGCAGAGTCAGCAGCAGTGCAGAGAGGCAGGGGGGGGGCCAGGGCCCGGACTGACCATAGGGGAAACCGGCAAAGCCCGGGGGGCCCCTAGGGTCCAGGCCGCATGGCCGGCCTGGATCGCCCGCCGAGTAAGACGGTGTTCTCCCCCGGCGTGGGCCCGCCGAGTGCCGTCTGTGGCGCGCTTAACAGGGCCGCAATGGACTGCAATCAGCCGACCGGGGACCCCTGTGGCCAGGGGGCCGACAGGCCCCCCCTCGCCACAACGGCTGCACGGGCCGTGGTCACTGACCCAGCAATGCAGCCATCACGGCCGCCCGCCGCCTGCACCACGCGCGGTGGCAAAGCCGCGGCCGAGGCAGAGTAATCTGGGATCAACTGATCCCGTCTGTTCAGCCTCCCAGGAGCCGCGGGGCAGGCGCGGCGATTGTAATGACTGTCATTGCGTCCCAGCTCCGCGGCCTCCTTGCACTCCTGGCAGTGAGCGGCCACTCCGGCATCCAGAGTAAGAGGACGGACAGCGGGTGTCGGGGGAGTAATTAAGCGTTTTATATTTTTTTTTTAAAAAACTTTCTGTCCCAGTCTGCCTATAATGCCCGCCCTAGGCTTTCCTATACTTGCCCCTGCCCTGGCTTCCTATACTGCCCCTGTCCCTGGCTTCCTATACTTCGCCCCAGCCCCTGGCTTTTCCTATACTGCCCTGGCCCTGGCTAATACGCTACCCTGCCCTGGCTGCTATACTGCCCCTGCATACTGGCTTCTATACTGCCCCTCCCTGGCTTCCTATAGCGCCGCCTGCCCTGCTAGTATATGCCTAACCCTGCCCTGTGCTGCCTATACTGCCCCAGCCCTGTCTATATACTGCTACCCTGCCCTGGCTGCCTATACTGTCCCCTGCCCTGGCGTTCCTATACGCGCCCAGCCCCTGGCTGCCTATACTGCCCTGCCCCTGGCTTCCATACTTCGCCCCTGCCTGGGCTTCCTATACTGCCCCTGCCCTGGCTATATACAGCTACCCTGCGCCTTGGCTTCCTATACTGCCCCCTTGCCCTGGGCTTCCTATACTGCCCCAGGCCTGGCTTCCTATACTGCCAATCCCTGGCTATATAGCTAATACTGCTAACCCTGTCCCTGGCTGCCTATACTGCCCCTGCCCTGCTAATAACTGCTACCCACTGGCCCTGGCTGCATTATTGCCCCTGCCCTGGCTTCCCTATACTGCCCCCCTGCCCTGGCTTCCTATACAGCCCCCTACCCTGGCTATTTAACTACTCAACCCTGCCCTGGCTGCCTATACTGCCCCTGCCCTGGCTGCCTATACTGCCCCTGCCCTGGCTGCCTACTCTGCCCCTGCCCTGGCGGACTATACTGCCCCTGCCCTGCCCTGGCTATATACTGCCCCAGCCCTGGCTATATACTGCCCCTCGCCCAGCTCCTATACTGCCCTGCCCTGCTGCCTATACTGCCCCTGCCCCTGGCTTTATACTACGCCCCCTCCTGGCTGGCCTATACTGACCCTGCCATGGCTATATACTGGACCCGCCCTGGCTGCCCTATACTATGCCCCTGCCTGGCTGTTTTTATTATAACTGACCCCTGCCCATATACTGTCCCTGCTCTGCCCTGGCTATATACTGCCCCCTGCCCTGGGCTATAACTGCCCCAGCCCTGCTTATACGTGCCCTCCCTGCAAATACTGCCCCCTCTTGCCCTGGCTGCTTATACAGCCCCCCTGCCCTGGCTGCTTATACAGCCCCTCGCTGGCTGATCCTAAACTGCCCCTTCCCCTGGCTATATACTAGCCCCTGCCCTGGCTATATACTGGCCCCTGGCCCTGGCTGGATATATACTGGAGCCCCTCCCTGGCTGCCTATATACTGCCCCTGCCCTAGCTGTCTATACTGCCCCTGCCCTGCTGCCTATACTTGCCCCCTGCCCTGGCTGCCGATACTGCCCTTCCCTAGCTGCCTATACTTGCGCCCTGCCCTAGCTGCCTAAACTGCCCCTGCCCTGGCTATATACTGACCCTGCCCTGGCTAGCTACTGCCCCTGCCCTGGCGATATACCGCCCCTTTGCTCTGCCCTGGCTATATACTGCCACTGCCTGGCTATATACTGACCCCTAGCCCTGTGCTAACCAAAATATGCCCTGCCCTGGCTATAATACTGCCCCTGCCCCAGGCTATATACTTGCCCCTGGCCCTGCTGCCTATAATAGCCCTGCCCTGCGTATATATTGTCCCTGCCCTGGCTGCCTATTATAGCCCTGGCCCTGGCTATATACTGGCCCCTGCCCTGCTGCCTATAATAGCCCTGCCCTGGGCTATATACTGGCCCCCTGCCTGGTGCCTATAATATCCCTGCCCTGCTATATACTGCCCTGCCCTGGCTTGCCTATACAGCCCTGCCCTGGCTGCCTATACTGCCCCCTAGCGCCTGGCTGCCTATACTGCCCTGGCTACATACTGCCCCTGCCCTGCCCTGGCTGCCTATACTGCCCCTGCGCTGGCTGCCTATACTGCCCCTGCCCTGGCTACCTATACTGCCCACTGCCCTGGCTGCCTATACTGCCCCTGCCTGGCTGCCTATACTGTCCCTGCCCCTGCTAATACTGCCCCAGCCCTGGCTGCCTATACAGCCCCTGCCCGGTGCTGCCAATAACTGACCCTGCCCTGCTGCTATACTGACCGCTAGCCCTGCTATATACTGACCCTGCCCATATACTGCCTATACTGACCCTGCCCATATACTGCCCCTGCTCTGCCCTGGCTATATACTGATACTGCCCCTTGCCCCTGGCTATATACTGACAATGGCCATCGCGCCCCCCTGCCGGCTGCCCTGGCTATATACTGCCCCTGCCCTGGCTATATACTGCCCCTGCCCTGGCTGCCTATACTGCCCCTGCCCTGGCTATATACTGACCCTGCCCTGGCTGCCTATACTGCCCCTGCCCTGGCTATATACTGCCCCTGCCCTGGCTGCCTATAATAGCCCTGCCCTGGCTATATACTGCCCCTGCCCCTGCCCTGGCTATATACAGCCTCCTGCCCTTGCTGCCTATAATAAGCCCTACCCCTGGCTATATACTGCCCCTTCCCTGGCTGCCTATGAATGCCCTGGCCCTGGCTATATACTGTCCTGCCCTGTCTGCGCTAAAATAGCCCTGCCCTTGCTATATACTTCCCTGCCCTGGCTGCCTAATAAAAAGCCCGCCCTGGCTATATACTGCCCCTGCCCTGGCTATATGATGCCCAGCCCTGGCTATATACTCGCACTCTGCCTGGCTTGCCTATAATAGCCCTGCCCTGGCTATAAACTGCCCCTGCCCTGGCTGCCTATATAGCCCCGCCCTGGCTAAATACTGGCCCCTCGGCCCTGGCTGCCTAAATTAGGCCCTGCCCTGGCTATATACTGCCCCTGGCCCTGGCCTGCCAATAATAGACCTGCCCTGGATGCCTATATCCTGCCCCTGGCTTGCCTATAATTAGCACTGCCTACCTATACACCTGCCTTGGCTGCCTATAATACACTGGCCTACCCTATACAACACTGCCTTTGGCTGCCTATACACGTGGTCCTGCCTGCCGTATACTCGGCCCGTCTGCCCTGTTAATAACTGGGCCCTGTCTGCCTGTATATCTGGCCCTGCCTGCCGTATACTGGCCCTAGCCTGCTGCATTACTGGATCCCTGCCTGCCTAATGGGGGTCTTACCTATGTTACATGCCACTATCTGACACTTTTAATAATTCTAATGTTTACGGGACTAACATACGCTGTTTTTGGGGGAATTGATAGTGAAAGTGCTGGAAGAGAGGAGGAGTCTAAGATGTATTGTTTGTAAATTCTACCAGGGCCGAGTATTGACCACTAGAAGAAGGAACCATGCATGCAGTACCGGACAGAGAGAGAAATGGAAGGGAACGACTCATCAAGGAAGTGCGTCAGGAGTTTTGTGCCAAAGAAGAAAAGGAGAAGAGGAACATCTCCCATCTCAATATGACTCTCCTGGTCAGTTCCCGGCTGTTCAGGTGGTCATTTTACTTCTGTGTTGAGTCGCTGCTGTGTTCATGAGATAGGGATCCTGACTACTGGGGATGATGATTGTGGTGGTTGTAGGGTTTATGTTTGGTGCTTGTGGTAGGTGTCAGTGTGGGCTTGTCCCCTGCGATAAGTAAAGCAAAGTGTCACTACTTGACTCTGTCGATGAGCGAGGTTCTCTGCACACAACTGTTTCTTGTCTTGCTTGTGTGTAGGGGCTCTCACACAGAGCGTTTTGGTGCAATTTTTTGATGCGTTTTTTGTGGAAAATGTACATATTAACTGCTCTGCCTTTCTGCACAAAATCACACCGAAAACCCATCAAAATTGCTAACCAAAAAAAACGCTCCGAGTGAGAAAGGGCAGCTGTTATAGTGTAGTTTATTTTAGACAGTGGCAAGGTGCGAGAACAAGGGACATTTTTTAAGCGGATATTGTATGTGGGCTGCTGGGGGCTTAGTGCCAGGGCTGATTTTTATTCCCAGTCCGGCCCTGGGCGTGGCCAGCTCAGTATTTGAAAATCGGGACATCTCCAACATCCCTTTCAGATCGGGAATGTCCCGTCCAAATCGGGATAGTTGGAAGGAATGACTATAAGGATTGCTTTTTATGTCAAAGATCTTGCAAAAACAAGTCACTTTGCAATATATGTCCATTAACAGTGTCCTACCTATTCTGTCGCTATAGCTACAGACCTGTTCAGTCTCTCATGATAGGCTGCCAACACTGGTTGCTATAGCTACAGACCTGGCTTCTACTGCAGCCTGTTAGAAACCAGTAGACATGCCCATGAATTAAAAATGAAACCAAGAAAACAGGACTGAGGTGAGATGAATGAATGTAGTAAGACAACCCCTTTAAGCCAGTGCTATTTTAAAGGTCAATGGATTTAAAAAATGCCCGTGGTTATTGCTGACATGCAGAGGCATTACTAGAGAAGGCTGAACTTCCTAACAAGCTTTTGAATCCCCACCAACCACAAATATTTATCAGAACCTCTAAATAATAGTCATACATTTACTAAATAGTACAAAGAGCAGATACCTTCTCACATATATTACAATCATACTGCTACCAACATTTTTTATTAACTTACAGCACAGTGTGTCACAAGAAAAACATCTCTAAATCACATGGACAGGTAACAGTATTAAAAAGTTATATCAACATAAATTGACATATGTCAGATTTTAAAAATGCCATGGATAAGGGGCAGGTATATATCCCACCTGAAACGCGACGGCGTTTAGGGTTTTTTGTGTCAGTTTACGTTACCATGGGTTTATTTGGTCTTTTTTATGGATCCTACAATAAAGGCGACATTTCCATATTGCAAAACCGGTAACCCGCTGTATCATCTATTTCATACCCCCTTGTACCACAGTACCCAACAAATTAAAAATTGCCTGAAGCCAGTATAATATGAACCATCATTTAACAAGAACATGACATTGAATATCCCTGTCCCTGGAACCGCAGCATGAGCCCCAAACCAGCTGAGCACTATTCTCTGTAGTATAGATCTACTGTGTACAGTTTGGCGATTTCAGCTCCTGTGCTGAGCACTATTCTCTGTAGTATACGAGCTATGTGTACAGTTTGGCTGTGTACAGGCCTTCTGTTGCTGAGCACTATCACTGTAGTAAACGAGCTATGTGTACAGTTTGGCGGTGTCCAGGCTCCTGTCCTGAGCACTATTCTCTGTAGTTATAGAGCTATTAGTACAGTTTTTAGGCGGTGTCATGTCCTGTGCTGAGCACAATTCTATGACCCTAATTAAAAAAAGTACCGGAAAAAGGATCCTTTCAACCACCATTTTAGTTGAACTGGACATAGACCTAGATCTGTCCTGGACCAGCAGTATACCCAGGCCGAGTTACAGTGGGGTCGGTGAAGCCCAAGGCTGGCGTTCCCGATCATCCTATTAACACGCAGGTTAAAATGCCCTGATTACGGCAGCAGCGAAAACTGTCCTGCTGAAGCAGAGTGGTGGGAAGCGGAAGTGTGAGAACTCCAGCCTTCCTCAGTACACAGTCAAGACATGGTAGCGCTTGCCCCTCCGTATGAGTGCGGACTCAATGAGCTTCACTTGGAAATACTGGTGGTAACAGCTCCTGTTACACCGCAGGTGCCCTTTTCTTCGGCATTCTTTTTCTCATTTTAACTCAACCGTGCTTGAGAGGAAATTGTCTCGTTCGTTGTTTCTCTGTCCGTCGGCTCCATACTCCAAGGTTCCTCTGAATAACCTACATCTGGTCTAGTCTTCCTGTACCTCCCTTGTACAATTCCAGAGAATTTTTTACAGCTTATTTGTACATGCAAGTTTCTTAGTAGTTTTAAGTCTAGAAAACACAATTTTTAAAATAGGATGAATCCCACCATGTCTTTGTTTCGTCTTTTTAATTGAATTAAATGGGTTGTCTCAAATACAGGGATTGATAGCTATGTTAAAGATCTTGCAAAACAAGTCATTATGCAATATGTGATCCATTAACAGAGTCCTAACCTAATTCCTGTTTCTGACAGCACCATCACCCTTGACAACTCTTGACAATTGTGAAGAACAAATGTCTGTTAGAAACAAAAATTTTTTTTATAATAGCACTTGTATATAGCTCATGACACAGCAAAAATGCCCCCAAAAATTCAAACAAACCCATGAGCCACTTTTGTGACAATTGTGAAAACAAATGTCTATTAGAACACAACATTTTGTAGAATAGACCTGTAGTATTGCTGCATTTTCAAAGCAGCATGACCCAAAATAATATATAAATACTCTCGTGCCTCTGTTAAAAATTGTGAGGGAGAAATGCCCACTAAAAGCCACATTTCTGTTCCAAAGGACCATGATTATAGCTGTATCTCACAGCCCCATGTCCACAAAAAATTATAAAAATATGACCTCCACAGCCACTGTAAAAAATATGTGAAGGGAGAAATGCCACTAAAAGCCACAGTTTAAGTTCCAAAGACCATATTATTGCTGTATCTCACAGCAACATTCCCCAAAAAATTATAAATATGACTTCTCAGCCACTGTATGAAAAATTGGAGGGAGAAATGCCACTTAAAGCCACATTCCTGTTCCAAAGGACCATGATTATTGCTGTATCTCACAGCAACAGACCGCCGAAAAAATTATAAATATGACTTCTCAGCCACTGTTTTAAAACTGTGAGGAAGAATGCTACTTAAAATGCCACATTCTGTTCCAAAGACCACGATTATTGCTGTATCTCACAGCACCCAATGACCACAAAAAATTATAAAAATGACGTTCTCAGCACTATTAAAAATTGTAAGGCAAACCACGACCCCAAAACCATTGACAATCGCGAAAAATTCTAAAGAAGAAGTGGAGTAAAATGGAATAGGTTTTTGTCACTCGGAACCTTGGTGTTTTTTACAGTCTCCTCACCAGCAAAACCAGCAAAATGAACTGTAGGTAATGTGAGAATAAAATTTTGCATGAGGGAGGCAGAATGAACATTTTAAAAATAAGTTATTTCAAGAAGACCATTTCTGTTGGAGAGGAATGTTAAGTAGACCAGCAAACTAATCGGTGACCTCGACAATTGGGGCCACAACATCATCAGAGATCCATGGCCTGCTTCATCGTTGTATGAAAAACAAAACGATCCACATTAATACTGTGGAAAGCTGATAGGCGTTTGTCAGTAATGAAATCCTCCGCTGTGCTGAAGGTCCGCTCAGATATGACGCTGGCTGCTTGGGCAGGACAACACCTCTAAGCGTGGCCGAGCCAGCCTCGGGCCATTCGTCCCATTTTGGATACCCAGAAGTCAATTGGGTTTCCTGAACACAAACAAAACATTCGTGTTTGTGACGCAGATAAGTCGTGCACCATGATCTTAATGGCTGGTCTCATGGGTGTTGTATGTCTGCCCTGCATTGCATGCGTTGGTGAGGTGGAAATAAAGATTGCCAGAAGGATCACCCATTAGGCTTTCTGCACCTCATCGCTGCTGCTGCTGCTCCGCTATACGCTACTTGGCACTCACTTGCTGTCACGTCCGCTGGCGTTGTTCAACCGTGACATTTGAAGAACGTAGCAGACGCAACAGTATTTCTCCAGTTTGATCAATCGCAAGGTCTCCATTTGCTGCATTTTACTCTCTATTTGGGATGTGTGGAAAGGAAAGGCTGATTTAGTGTTTTGGTACCGGGGATCCAGGAGGGTGCCAACCAGTAACCTGTTGTTTCATTTGTGATGGCCTTAATGCGTGATCATGTTGGAGAAATGGTAGCATCCAAGCACTCATTGTGATAGATGGAGCCTTTTTTCCCGCAAGCCTCGGTCGAGGGGCAACTACAAAGTCATACTTCCTCATCTTCCTCCTCCGCCTCAAATTCGTGGCCAACCTCTTTCCAAGGCAGGGATCGTCAGTAACATCGTGTCTAGGAATACCTCTTCCTCCTCCTCCACCTCCCTCCGCTTCCTCCCGCACAGCTTTTGCACACACACAGCCCTGACTTGCCTCAGATGATGCACCCTGACAGCTGAGGCCCCTTGCACTAGCCGCTGGACCCCGAACCACTGCTTAAATGAAGACCGAAAAAAATTGGTAGAAACTGTCAGGGCCTTGTTGGATTCGACGGAGAGAAAGTTCTCCGTGTCCGCATCTGTGTCCAACTCCTCCTCCGTCCTGGCAGGACCTGATGTTTCAGATGTCCCCAACGATCGGTTCCAGATACTATAAAGATCACCACAATGCTCAAAGGCTGACGAATGGCATCGTCCGCACTGACCATTAGGTTCGTCTTCAAAACTGCCTACTGGCAGGATGGGCAGAGCTCTTTCACCTTCCGCCACTCTCCGGTGGCTCAGACACCCTCAAGGTCCGCACCGCTGCTTGTCAGGCATGTGTCACTTCGTACGCGTAATGGCATTGCGCTAGTCTGTGCCAACAATCGCTGGAGCAAATGTGAGGTGGAAATTCCAGCGTGTGCTCACGTCACAATGTAGACGGTTAACAAATGGAGGCCGAGCTGACGCTGCGGACACACTCTTCCCTTGTCGGGACAAAAGGCAGGTGCGTGCGAAACTATCTATATCTCATCTATCAGCTCTCTCTCTCTGCGCTCAACCACACTCTCGACCCATATGACTCACCTCGCTGTCTCTGAGACAAATGCAAGGCAGTCCAGACCAGGGTACTTCTTTAGAAATGTCTGGACGACGAGGATTCATGACAATGTGCCAGGCAAGGGGATGTCGGCCAGGCCTACCGAGGGTGCGAGAGAGCTGAGGCGGGCCAGCAGATTTCGCCCGTTATCGCACACCACCTTGCGCTGTCACAAGCGGTGGAGGTGGCTCTATAGCCTCGAGCCCGGTGATCTCTTCACGGCAATCTGTACAACACACACACACTGGAGCGTTGGACTGGGCAGAGAGCCGTCCACACTTCTGACCTTGTTGGGGACGGTCTCTAGACACGATAACTTCAAAATGCTTGGTTTGCTCTGGGCACGTGATGCCACCAGAGACATTGGGGGAAAGAGCCCTGCACATCCCTCCTAGTTTTGAAGAGCGTTGGCGAGGAGCCTGAGAGCCGACCGTCACCCCCAAGACATCCACCCAGCTCACCCATGAGCTGTCACAGAAGATAATAGCGGCCTTGGCCGTGCTTACTAGCCACATGTGGTCCGGTGGTGCAGATTGGACTTTTCCGGACACAGAATGCAGACAACGCGCTTGAAAAATTTAGATGACACGTGTCTGGCCAGCCACGCAGGACGGCTTTTTGCAAAGAAATGCCATGCTCGGCACTTGTATTGGGGGGCAGGCAGGGCCATGACGTGTCCGAAACCCATCTGTTTCCACCAGCCACGTGAAAGGCAACATTTCCAAGGCCAAAACCTGGCAATGCCGACGTTCAGGGCTTTTGGCTTTGGGGATGGTTTGTTGAAGTGTTTCTCTCTCCCAAACCTGTATGAACAGAAGGTGGCTGCTAGACAGGCCGCTGTACGGTGTGCCGTCGTCAAACTGGCGGTAGGAGCAGGTAGGATGGGGTCTCTGGTCGTGCTGGTGACTCGTGGGCGAACGAGAGTGAGGGCTGAAGCTGAAGCTGATCCCTGATCATGACTCTGAGAGACAATGGCAGCTGAGGAAACGCATGGTGGTGGCGGAGGAGGAGGAGGCGGAGACAGAGGGTGTGACATTGGTTGGAGGCCCTGCGCGGTCTGTCCTTTTTTGGCCAAGAGTTTGCCTCCATTGTCAACTCATGCATTGCTGCATGGACCTAGACATGTTGTTGGTGGTTAACCACCTAAGTTTCTTACCTCATTTATGCGTTTACGCAAAGGCGGCATATGACATCACTGCTGGTTGAATCAAGGCTTTGAGCTCAAAGAAGGGCCCAGCTTGAGAGGTCCTGGACCCTTTTTTACTGGCGATAAGTGAGGCGCGGGGTTGCGCGACCGTCGGCTGGCAGAATCAAATCAGCGACTTCATGCGACGCCCTCTCCCTTTTTGTGGCGGACCCGTATTGACACTACCCTCCATCGTCATTCCTCCTCGTCCACTGATGAAGCGCCTCGCACAAATTCTGCGGAAAAACAGGATCGGATCCGCAATGTCATATTCACATCATCATGCAACACAGGTGAGTTGGTATTTTCGTCCTGACGATTCTGCATCCAGAAACTGCCGGCTACAAGCAGGGCACTGCAAGGCGTTGCAGACCGCTCCGGGATTTTTGCGATGATGAACCAGCTTCCTTCTCCCTCCATCTGATAGCTATTTCAGTAACTGGGCGTACAGAGCAGACTAAATCATACCTCTTGATCTTTAACAACCTTCTGACCCCAACCGCATATTGTTCATCAATGATGCATTCAGAAAATGGATTATCACACGTGTGGTACACGATTGACATTTGGGCTGCCTTCGCTTCATGTTGGACGGATGACGATATGCTGATGATGACATTTGTTGCCGGAATGGGAGGACGAGGAGGTAAGACTGCTGGATGCAAGTTCATTAACACTGAAGGACAGATTGGCGACGCTGTTCATTACTGAGATGCACATGGCCCTGACCCAGCGATGACAGGCCTGACGTCCCTGCAACCGATGATACCGCTGGCATCATGCGTGTTGTTGCCAGCACTGGAAGGGAGCACCTTCTCTGTACCTCTAACTCCATGTGCAACCTCCCCTCTTTGCTCGCTTACCACCTGAATTTCGCTCCATGTTAAGAAATATAGAATAAAAATTTTGAGAGGTACTGAATATTTTTGGAAAGTCTATGAATAAACAGACAGCAAATCGTCAGTCTATTCTCAAATCCCTCTAATCAAAACAAAATTATCTGGATTCCAAATTTAACAAATCTGACTGGGCAAAAGTGCAAAAACACGTATCTGTTATGTTTTTCGTAAATACAAGTTGTTTTGGTACATTCAATTCAACCTGTGGGTGACTAAAAAAATTTTTTTGCTGATAAGATATAAGTTGCACGCTATCATGAATGAACTAAGCTGCAGTGAGCCAAAGTTCAAAAAACAACACGTATCTGTTATAGATTCGGATGATACAAAGTATTTTTGGCACCATACAATTCACCTGTGGTGATATAAAATTGCTGTATAAATAATAAGTGCAACTCTACTGAATGAACAAAGCTGTCGTCGCCAAAGTCAAAAAACACGATATCTGTTTATAGATTCGGATGAGACAAGGGTATTTTGGCAACTTTCAATTCCACCTGTGGTGACTAAAAATTGCTGTATAGATATAAGTGCACGCTATCTGAATAACAATGCTGCAAATCGCCAAGTCAAAATCACGTTATCTGTACACAGATTCGGTATGATACAAGGTATTTTTTGGCACCTTTACATTCACTCTGTGTGACTATAAAATTGCTGTATATAGATATAAGTGCACGCTATCAGAATGAACACAAGCTGTCAATGCGCCAAGTCAAAAACACGTATCTGTTCTAGAGTTCGGCATGATACAAGGTATTTTTGGCACCTTTCAATTCCCTTGTGGTGACTATAAAAATGCTTATAATATAGAAGTGCAAGCTATCTCAATGAACAAATCTGACTGGGCAAAGTGCAAACAACACAAACGTTCTGTTATAGATTCTGATGATAACAAGGTATTTTTGGCACTATCAACCTGTGCTGACTACAAGATTGCTGGATTCTAATTTAAGTTCAAGGGGATATACAACAGTCCACAGGTGTCATGGGTAAAATTGAAAAAGAACAAACTCTATCTGAACTGTAATACTGATAATAAAACGAGTTTTGCACCTAACAAAGAGACCTGCATGTTTAAAAGAAATGATGCTTATCCTGAATATTAAAAATTCACACTGCCCATATAACCTGAAATCTTTCAAAAGCAAACCTGTTAATAAAGAAAGATATTGCAGTGCAATGTCTACACTAAGTCTTGGTGAACTTTATCCCAGTGTCCTTTATAGAGCTTGTCTGAGTTCGCCCACGGCCCCCCCCACCTCCCCGCGTCCCCCCCGTGACTTTATAGTGAAGATGTGCTTTAAATAATCTAACTACCTTAACGAATCTTCCATGTCTAATCTAACTAACATCTAATATAGAGGTATCTCAGTTTGAAAAAAGTATGATTTCGCTGAGTAAGTTTTGGAGACATGCAGAGCGCACGTCAACTCAGTATGAAACGCTGAAAGAGACTGATAGCAAGAACAGGAAGGCTGATTATCAATGTTAAAACAGAGGATCATGTGATTTTTTTCCAGCCAATCGCAACCATCACATCCCAGTCATGACGTCGCACACACATCTCACCCTGCTCTAATCTGTAAAGCTGATGGCTGGCCGCCAAAATGTCCAGGAAGCGGCCGAAAATGGTGACGATATTAAGTAGATTATGGTGCTCAGAATTTAACACAAATTTATCGCGTGATCGAAAAAATCCGATTACCATAGAAACCGTGCCGATTTCAACTTTGTCGATAAAAATCGCTCAACACTAGTAATAATGACTTAATGTGTCAGTCTGTATGGCAGAAATAGCAGGAATTCTCCCGCCATTTCATCTTCTACTGCTAATTAAATTAGATGAGGTTGTTGCTATGCAAGTAACTCTCTGGACTATCAACTGACTACACAGTTGAGCATGATTATTTAGGAAGGATTAATTGCTAGCCCTCTATATAATTTAGTTTCACCATATGGCTGGCACTGTGCTTACTGCTACCTGAGAGATTATGTATTGTGAACTTGTTGCATTCAGTCCTGTTTTGATTAGATACCTGATCCCGGTTGTTGAAGCCATGTTCGCTTTAGTTCTCTGTAGCTTGTCTTCTGCCCTTTGTCAATATTGCAGTATGTTCTATTCCTAAAGTCTATTTCATGGTTTTAGGCTGTTTTAGTTAGGGTCGGTATAGTCAAGGACGTTGGTAGGAATTTTTTTTTTCCGGGTAGAATAGTGCCAGGTGTGTCTGTGTTAAAGCTAGTGCTAGGGACCCAGTTAGGGAAAATTAGTTCTTAGGGTCAGATTTTTTTTGTACCTTGCTTCTGGATTCTCCTTTCATCTCCATGTGTGCCCTTGTTCAAAAATGGTCTGGATGCATTTCTAGAGGGTTAAAATATAACAAGTTGGGGGCGTGTCTAGGCAATGGGCCGTGTGAGACTGTATCTCTGAAGCGTCCTTCAATCCTGCTGCATTATACCCGGCTTATATATCCAGGTCGTGATGGGGAAAACCGTCCGAAAAACGAAGCCCAGGACCCTGCTACCTGTCAGCTCTGACCAGGGGGATATAGAAGCCTTCTTACCCCCGGTCAAGCCGGCTATTTCACTCCCTGCTCTCGGCCCTGTGTCCTCCCAAGATGGCCAACGCCTCGTGGTAATGCCGCCAGAGCTACAGGACGGGTCTCTCCCTGCAAGAGGAGCGCACTCCTCCCGCCTTCCCCGGCACCATCAGGACTCTCAGGCAAGCAACCCGGAACACCTCCTCACTCTGCTCCTGGCGCCCTTCCCCAAAAAACCCCCTTCCCGCTCTCCTTAAGTCCTCACTCTCCCGCTCCCCCGACACCTGGGATTCTGGAGACAACGCCCACCGCCCCCTTCAGCAGTGGAGTACTGTGAGTCACGGCCCATGGTCGCCTCAGTCCCGACACCTGCAGATGAGCGGGCGTCTGCAGAGAGGAATCCCCACAGGCAACAGCTGCCCCCTGATGCCCCTCCAGCTTCCTCCTCTGCTGCTGGCTCTCCACAGAGGCCTCAGATAGGCCTAGATGGCCCACTCACCTACTCCCAGGTTTCCTCTTCGCCAGGCTCATGGGACTCACTGGATCAGAAACCACAGAGGGATCACCCCATACGTGGGATACCTCATCCCATGGACGCTCAGCCTCCATTGATGGGTCACAACTCCCAAGCACCTCTCTCTACAGCCCGGTGAAAGGTGGGGGAGTACGCTGATGTTTTGGGCCCCCAGACCTGCACACCCTGCAACACACAGATGCCGCAGCTTCCCTGGACGACAATAAACCGGTGACTTTGGCTGAGCTGAAACACCTTTTGCAGCCGCTTCCGTCAAGAGCAGACATCTCATCAATGGGCCAAGCGACTTGGTCAACGAGTGCAAGCAGAGTTCCGCGCCAACCCTCCATTTATGTATTAATCCTCACTGCAAATCAAAGTTGACGGTGCTTGAATAGGAGCAGTGACCCAAACCTCTTCCACCCTTTCTGCGATATCAGAAGAAGTTGCTCACCACACTACACAATTGTTCTCCCTGCAGCAACACCTTAATGAAATCGAAAACAGCAGCAGACACAACAATCTGCGCCTTAGGCGCCTCCCTGAATCTATCCATAACAGCGATTTTTTTTCAGTCATCTCTGCGATATTCAATGATCTGCTGGGCCGCCCACCCACAGCCCAAATTGAACTTGACAGGATACACAGGGCTCTGAGGCCACCGAACCCTGACGACCCTAGGCCGCGTGATGTCATTTGTCGGGTCCACTTTTATGCCATGAAGGAGGACATTTTATTTGAGGCCAGACGTCACCAATCGCTGTTTTATCAAGGCTCTTCCATCAGGATTATGCAGGATTTATCGAGACTCACCCTAGCCCAACGAGCATCCCTCAAACCTCTTCTGGACATTTTATGTGAGAAAAATATTCCATTTTATTGGGGGTACCCCTTTTCCCTGGATATCCGAGCAGATAAGCAAATCCTTATAATTCGCTCAGCCACGGATATCTCAACAGTGTTGCAGACCTTAGGCATCAAGGACTTATCCTTCCTGGACTGGCCTTCTTTGTCGTCTCTTGCCTCCAGACCCGTTCGACGGACAAGACAACTCCAATTGATACCTGTTTCGCCCTCTTCTACTTTGTCCAGAGGCCGGCGAGAGGGACAACAAAGACATGGAGGCTCCGCAAGCCAGGGACGGGGATGCCCCCCTCTGGGAACCCACCTTAGTTACTGAGTACTGAGCTGGGATCATATATTGCGGTTCCTTGATGGCCCTAAGTTTATCGGGACATTACTTCTCGGAGGACAATCCCTCCTTATCAGTTCTGCAGGCTATTTTAGCATTAGTTTAGTGGTCTATTAATGTTTTACTAGACTGATATGCTGTGTTAAGGTGACAGAATGTGCGCATCGGGGCCTTTTAGAGAGGGGTTTTTCCCCCTTTTTATCTTATTTGCCTCTCTTCCCGGGGTGCGCAGGTCCTGTCAGTCCTCTTTTTCCCCTATCAATGTTTTATGTTAGCTGGTTGCTTCTGTTTATCTTCCTCCTTTTATTATGCATTTACCAGGGTAGTGAGGAATTCCCTCTACGCATTTGTGCACTATCACTTTTCCCCAGTAGGTGGGACTCCTGCTTTGAGTATTCTACGATTAGCAGGGCTCTAGTTCTTTACAGTTTGTTGCTTTTTAGGTAAAAGTGCAGGGTTTGACTCCTGCTTTTTTGGTTTTTCTGTGTGTGTTCAGTGTTTGTTAGGTATGTTTGGGTGTGTCGTCTTTTCTTCATGTGGGTTTTTTTTTTTTTTACCTTTCCTGCCTTCGTCTTTTGCTCCTCTCTCTTCCCCTCCTGTACTTATAGGCACCTGTTGGGTGGAAGGTCAAGCTCGACTCAATACAAACCGAGTTTTATCTACCAGTGACTTCAATGGACCTACGTATTGCCTCCTTCAATGCTAAAGGGCTGAATACACCTGAAACGATGACGCAGGTGCTTCATCAGTTTCACCCGGCTAAGGCCCAATTGGTCTGCTTCCAGGAGACACATTTTAAGGTAGGACATTCCCCTATTATTAAAATAAACATTATACTTCTTGGCACTTTGCGAATTGTCTGGAGTCCAGATCCAGGGGAGTGGCCATAGCCATTCATCGCTCCTTGGCTCATCAGGTTATCAGTTGCACTGCTGATTCAGAGGCGCGATACCTCATTTTGGTCCTTTCCGTTAGCGGGCAGGTTTTCACTATTGTTAATGTATACAATCCAAATATGGGCCAGGTAGGGTTCCTCGAGACGCTTGTAGATATTTCTCTTCCCCTAGTTCAAGGGACTGTGCTGCTATGTGGGGACTAACATCACCCTAGACCCCACTTTGGATAACTCCTCAGGGAAATCTTCCCTGTCTTACTCTGCCATTAAGAAAGTGAAGAGGGCTTTTTCATTGCTTCAGCTTTGTGACGCCTGGAGGGTGTTGCATCCTACTGACAGGGATTATACTTTTTTCTCCCCTCCACATGGCTCTTATAGCCGGTTGGATTATATCATGATCCAACACTCGGCTTTGTCCCTGTTAGTGTCCACTTCTATAGGCAGTTTCTTATGGTCTGACCATGCCCCTGTATTTTGCTCTGTTCGGCTTAAGGCCTTGCGAGAAAAAGTTTGGAATTGAAGGCTGAACGAATCACTTCTCTTTGACGCCCTTTGTGTGGCGGATATTGAGAGGGCCATTTCCCAGTTCACATCCCACCATGAAAAGGACTCTACTCCAGCAGTCACTCAATGGGAAGCGCTTAAATGCGTGATGAGGGGGGTCCTGATTAAACATGGCTCTAGGCTCAAGAGAAAAAGAGTGGCTAAATGACAGAAAGCCCTCACTAAAATGCCCTAGAGATAGTTCATAAAAATGCTCTTTCCCCCACAGTTCTTAGGGAAATGAAGGAGGAACGTCTGGAGGTGAAACACCTCTTGGAAGCATCTTGGGGTCGGCTAGTTCAATTGTGCCGGGGTAAATTCTACGAGTACGGCAATAAAAGCGATCAGATACTTGCAAGGGCGGTACGCTCCCAGATGGCACAGTCCTTTATCCCTTTGATCAAAACGGCGGCACACTCTGTGGTCAACCACACCGAGGACATTGCCCTCGCTTTCCATGATTTCTTCTCTAAACTTTACAATTTACCTCCTCCCTCTCACCCGCTTCAGCCGGAGGTCTTACCACATCCCTTCCTATTGTCCAAAGTTCCTGCTGAGGTCACAGAGAAGTTGGAGGAACCGTTTTCTTTAATAGAACTGAAATAGGTTATCAGAGATCTTCCGAGTGGTAAGAGCCCAGGGTCAGATGGCTTCACGGATCACTTCTTTAAAACTCTATTGGAGCCACTCTGCCCCTTGCTCTTGGACGTCTTTAATTCTGTCTCAGCGGAAACTCCTTTCCCTGCTCAAGCTAGGCTGGCGCATATTGCGGTTATCCCCAAACCCCGGAAGGATCCCCAGTCTTGTGGCAGTTACCACCCCATCTCCTTATTAAATGTTGATCTTAAAATATATCCGAAGATGATTGCAAATAGACTTAATCCGTTTCTGAATTCCATTGTTCATCCGGATCAGGTAGGCTTTGTTCCGGGCAGAAAGTTGCGCGATAATACGCTTAAGACTCTTGATATCATTCCTTATGCTCATACACACAAAATACCTCTCATGGTCTTATCCTTGGATGCGGAGAAGGCGTTTGACCGTTCATGGCCTTCTCTTCACCAAACTCTCACCATATCGGCTTGAGATCTGCCTTTGTCTCTAAAATTGCAGCTCTGTATCGCGCGCCCTCTGCCCGCATCAAGGTCAATGGCACATTATCTGCCCCCCTGCCGATCTCGAATGGAACGAGACAGGGTTGTCCCCTGTACCCCTTGTTATACGTTTTGGTGATGGAGAGCTTGATGTCGACCATCAGAGCTAACTCTGATATCTCAGGGTTCAATATTGGGAGAAGGGAGTATAAGTGTGCTGCCTTTGCAGATGATATTTTAGTCTGTATATCAAATCCTCATATTTCCCTTCCATCCCTGATGGCCAACATTAGAAGCTTTGGTAGCTGGTCAAATTTCAAAATTAATTTCTCCAAATCAGAAGCACTGGGGGTCATTATCAGTCCGCAGGATAGGGCATCTCTTCAATTTAATTTCCCTTTTGAGTGGCCCAATTCTGGCATTTCTTATTTGGGGATACACCTCTCGGATGATCTCTCGAAGCTCTTTACCGATAATTTCCTCCCCCTTCTCTCCAAAATTAAAAAAGACTTGGACAGCTGGAACAAAAGGGAATTGTCATGGTTTGACAGAATAAATCTGCTTAAGATGTCAATTCTTCCAAAATTTCTAACGCTTCCCATAAATATCCCGGTTACATTCTGGAATAGGGTGCGGTGCTGTTTCAGCTCCTTTGTTTGGTCTGCTAAGAGAGCGCGAACGGCATATGATACGCTGATCAGACCCAAGGATACCAGGGGTGTGGGTCTGCCGGATTGCAGACTTTATTATCTGGCTGCGGCCTACTTATGCTTTCTGGCACTGGTCTCTGACAGAGACAACAAATTATGGGTGAAGTTGGCGGAGGACCTTAGTGCCTCGGCGGTGGCGGTTCTCCCCTGGATCTGGACTCCGGCTCTCCAAAGTGAATCTTCATCCTCTTTTTGCATTAGGCACACATTGGCTACACTTTATTCGTACAGGAACTCCAATACCTCCATCCTTGGAGGAATGGATTGCGGAAATCAGTTTTGAGCAGGGAATGGAGGAATTAATGATTCGAATACCTGAATAGGCTCACCGGTTCAATAAAACTTGGTTCCATTGAATGGCCTTTAAGAGTTCTCCATTATTCCTCTCTATCACTTCCTAATGGCTTACTGTAAGGGCTGCTCCGGGTCTTGTTTCCCCTGGAGTAGCTCTTTCTGTTTGACACCCATCCCCTCCTTTTTTTCGTTTGTTTTGTTTTGCTTTTGTGTTGTTGCTTTTTGTGGTCTTTGTTTTGTGCAGTGCCTCGTTTGTGTGGTGTAAGAGTGTTGCCTTGTCTTTAATTTTTTTTAACTTCAATCTCATGCTGGTCAAACTTTTCATTTATTTCAAACGTTTTATTTTTTTTCTTTCTATTTAGAGATGGGTGAATCGATTCTAACGAAGTGGAATTCGTTTAGAATTTCAGGAAAACTTTGATTCTGAACAAAGTCGAAGCGTGCTTTTGATTGATAAAATGGCTGCGAGCACATGGCGTTACATGGGCAAAAAGAACTCTGGGAGGAAGAAGGGCATAGCCTGCGATGACATGTGCAGAGATGAAGCCAATCAAAGACCGGCGGATCTGTGACGTCACCCTGCACTATATAAGTCTGAGCGCGACGCTGAGAGCTTCATACCCTCTCACTGCACTGAGTAGGGAAGGTGCTGCCGTGACTGCTTATGATAGCTGATACTAAAGAACTCATTTTTATACAGCGATTTTTGGGGGGTGTCACAGTTTGTCTCAGAGACTGCTTCTTCTCCTAACATTCTAATTCTGATTTGTGGGGTATAGGGAACTGTGAAGTCCATTGTGCGTCCAATGCAGCTGCATATACATTTTTAATGCTATCTGCCTCACAAGCACATTGAAAATCCAAGGGTTATCTAAGTCCTGCATCCTTTGTATTCATATAAAGAAACAAGCGATTTACAATCCAAATACCACTTAATTTTTGGTTGCTCATGTCTTGTGCGGGTGTTAATCCAGGGGTTAATTAAGCGTTGTTCTGCTGTTGTGGTCACTAAAAGAAACGATCTTTTTCACCTCCAAAGAAGAAATTTTGCCTGTTAGCATAATTCCATAATCCGAAGGTTAATTAAGCCCTTTTTTGCTTTTATATTCATAAGATGCACAGTGTTTTTTAAACGGCACATACAATCAAATTATCATGCCGCATTTGTGGAGCGCAATTAGATATCCAAGGATTACCCAAGCTACTAGTGGTTCCATTTTGTTGGAGTCAAATACATGGTGTGTATTTATCATATACAGATATCTACATCAAACAGTGTCTGTACATTTAAGAATCAAACATTAAGCAGACAGAGAGGTGCATGCACTTCACCTTGCGAGTGGCAGTGGCACAAACATCCTGGAAAGGCCAGTCGCAGCACAGCAAGGGGACTCGCAGCAGTGAGGGTCACCGGTGAGCGCCAGAACTGCCTGTGTCATCTAGCGGCCACGTGTGTTCAGCAACCAATGGTTCCTTGATTGGTTGACTAGGTCATCCACTTCCTCCCCAGATGACATTTAAAACCCACCAAGAAGTCGGATGGGAAACGTCAGACACAACCCATCGTGGGCATGACCCGGGAGCGGGTCAATCGGCCCTCACCTGTCCTCAACCCAACCTCTGTCCCATCCGTTTCCCTCAGCCAGAGATCTACCTATGTGGACTGGCTCAGCGCCACTATATAGAGAAGATGGGACAATTTGAGGAGGGCAGTCAGCCGCTACATGCAGCGAAAAAGTGGGGCCAATATCCCCTGCTTCTTGCATAGGCGGGCCAATAAAGATGTGGGAGAGTGCATGAAGTCATGTTGAGGGTCAGCCTCAGCAAAACCAAAAGCGGTGATGAGGACAGCAGTGACAATGAAACACAATCGATGATGATGTAGCCAACCGCACTTGGGCGCGGTGAAGCAATGGGCTTTCATCTCGTCCGGAAAGAGGCGTCAGCTTGCCCGCCGTCAGCATGGCGCAGCCAGACCAAGTGGGTTGTGTGGTCGTGAGTCAGAAGGATAGCAGGCAGTGTGAGGTAGGGATCCTAGCGCCACGGGGTAGAAAACCCGCGTTCGCAGTCCAAGAAGTACGGCACAGTGGCTTCACGAGGCAGCGGCGCATTAGTCACTCATGCGGAGCCGTGGCGGTAAAATTCAGCTACTCGGGCGGTGTGGCAGTTCTTTTGCAAGAACCAACCGAGGAGCCGAATAAGGTGTTATTGTAAATCTGTGGCAGAAAGAGAAGCGTGGCCAGCGAGCTAACGTTGGACCACGGGCCCTGAGTCACCACATGCACATCACCATCCGTGGCCTGGTAGATAACATGCTCAGATGTGGTGGTCCATCCTGCGCTGCAGCAACTAGCAGCAGCAGCGGGCCAGTGCACACCTGGCCATTGCAGCCAGTCGCAGCTCCACCACCTCTGCAGACGGGAGCTGTTACTCTTTGCCATCATCTCCCGGTCCAGATGCTCCTGCTCCTCGCTACTTATGGCGCCAGCAGTTGTTCAGCGAGGCGATTGCAAGGAGACAACAGTATGCATCCAACCATCCTAAGGTGCAGAGCTGACCGTCTCCTGTCCAAGTTGTTGGTACTGCAGTCCCTCCCTGTCCAAATGGTGGACTCTGCACGTTCAGAAGAACTAATGCTTTTGCCGAGCCAGATAGAGAGTTCCAGCCGTAATTCTTTTCAAAAAGGTCAAGTACCACAACTTGCATAACTATGTAGAACGGGGACGGGGGAAGGTGTGGCCAGTCCTTGAGCTACAGTATTGTTTCCAAAGATCGCACTGGCAGCGGCGGACGTCTGGAGCTGTAAATAGGGTCAGGGGCCAGACAATAGTCCTTTATCGCCCCACTTGTGAATGTGCTTCCACCCAGGCACACCAACAACTAGGACAGAAACGCCCCGCTTCCTCCTCCACGACTGTCAAACTGCGGCTCCTGCACCAATGCGCCTCCTCCTCCTCCTCCACCCACCACCACCATCTCAGGCCTCACAAGTACTGCTACCATCATACCAACATGTTAGGCACAGCGGTGTCACGCATCTACACTGGCTTGCCTCGGCGAACAAAGTGACACAGGGGAGGAACTGCTCCGTCATGCAGCAAGAAATCGATGTGTGGCTTTCTCCGCGCCAACTGCAAATCGGAACGATGGTGACTGGACAATGGGAGGAACATGTGTCCGCGCTGCACCGAGGAGGGATGGTCCATGCGCCCTGCATGGCGCATGTGTTCAATCTGGTTGTGAAAAGGTTTCCTGAAGTCTTCCACCTATCTTCAGAAAATTCTGGAAATGGCCAGGAAACTGTGCATGCACTTCATCCATTCCTACAAAGCCAGGAACACCCTCCAAGTTGCAGCGGCAGAACGGCCTCCCCCCAACACACTGATATGCAATGTTCCCACCCGTTGGAATTCCAGCCTGCACATGTTGGACTGACTGTATGAACAGAGGCCATTAACGATTTTTTGATCCAGGCGGACAGGAGTACTCCCCTCTAACTTTGTCAGCCAGTGGCAGCTCATGCATGACACCTGCCGTTTGTTGAGGAAATTCGAGGAGGGCACGTTATTTGTCAGTCGCCAGGACTACGGATGAATAACTCATTCCACTGCTTCATGTCCTTGGAACAGATGCTGAAAAATCTGTCTGGGCAGGGGACTGGAGACATGGCGACTACATCTCCGGCCACATGAGTCTGTGGGGACTGAAATGGAGGAGGAGGAAGAACCATTGGAGCAGAAGCATTGTCTGGTGAAATGAGTGGATTTTCTACCCAGGTGACAAGAGAGGAGGAGCAGGAGCAGCTGAGGAGGTAATGGAGATGAGGAAGACGAGGCAGATGACCCGCAAGCACCGTGGCAGTATACAGTGGAGATGCACGCAGGGAGCCCCTGGAGTCACTTCGTGCAGATGGCCCGCATCATGCTGATTTGCCTGGCTAGTGACAGCCGAATAGTCACCATCCGCAGAGGGATGACTTCTGGCTCTCCACCCTATTGAACCCTTGCTACCGGTCCAAAATGGGAGCCTTTTTCCTAGCTGCTGAGAGGGCGGACAAACTCAAATATTATAGGAAATCCTCTGTCGTCAGTTGGCCGCTGCCTATGTGCGGCATCGTCCCTCCTCTGACAGGTATGACCGGGGGGGTTCGTAATCGCTCACGTACTACTGCAGCGGCTGCTGGGGAAGGTGGGGGGGGTAGGAGCAGGACCAGCTCCATCAGCAGCAACCTAAGTCTGGAGTCACTGATGAGCAGCTTCCTTCACCCGCCTAGTGAGGAGGCCACAGCAGCAGCAGGACCTGGAGCAGACCCTGAACCAACAGGTGTGGCCTACTTGGACAGCACTCTGCCACCCCAGTTAGAAGATCCGCTGGACTACTGGGCAGCCAAACTGGATGTGTGGCCGCAACTTGCCGAGTTTGCAGTGGAGAAGCTGTCCTGCCCGGCCAGTAGTGTGGCATCAGAGCGGGTGTTCAGTGCGGGGGGGCCATCGTTACCCCAAGGAGAACCCGCTTGTCCACGGGAAATGTGGAACGACTGACCTTTGTCAAGATGAATCAGGCGTGGATCGGCCAGGATTTCCACACACCAATGCCTTAGGCGTCAGACTACATCAGCCATGACGCCTCACCCAAACAGGGAGAAATGAGTCTGGGTTCAAACACCTGCCTCAGCCACTATTCTGATGCCGCCACGCGGCCTGATCCCCAAAAACATCTGCGCCAATTTCTCCATCTGCCCCCAAAACCATCTTTACCAGGGACTGGTATTGCCACCCACCTCCCCACTCTGTCAGTGTGTCACTCTATGACCTCATGCTGCTGCTGCTGTGGCTGTTGCCGTGCCCTCCACATGGTGTCATTGTGCCACTCTCTGACCTCATGCTGTTGCTCCTGCTGTCACCTCCACTCTCTGTCATTGTGCCACTCTGTGGCCTACTACAGTTTTTGCCACCATCAGAATGTCATTGTGCCACTGTCTGACCTCATGCTGCTACTGTGGCTGCTGCTGTGCCCACCACACTGTATCATTGTGCCACTCTCTGACCTCATGCTGCTACTGCCATTACCTCCACTCCCTGTCATTGTGCCACTCTGTGGCCTACTCCTGTTTTTGCCACCTCCAGAATGTCAATGTACCACTGCCTTACCTTATGCTGCTGCTGTGGCTGCTGTCGTGACCTCCACTGTCTGTCATTGTGCCACTCTGTGGCCTACTTCTGTTCTTGCCACCTACAGAATGTCATTGTGCCACTGTCTGACCTCATGCTGCTGCTGTGGCGGCTGTCGTGCCCGCCACACTGTATCATTGTGCCACTCTCTGACCTCATGCTGCTGTCACCTCCACTCTCTGACATTGTGCCACTCTGTGGCCCACTCCTGTTTTTGCCACCTCCAGAATGTCATTCTGCCACTGTCTGAACCCATGCTGCTGCTGTGGCTGCTGCCGTAACCTCCACACTGTGTTATTGTGCCACTCTGTGGCCTACTCCTGTTTTTGCCACCTCCAGAATGTCATTGTGCCACTCTCTGACCTCATGCTGCTGTGGCTGCTGCTGTCACCTCCACACTCTATCACTGATGTTGCCACCTGAGCCCTCAGCTTGTTTTTTTCCAGCTTTCGCTGCCACGATTTTTATCAGGCTACATTTCCCGCTTCAGTTTTTTGGTCAGTTTTGCCCTTTTAAGTGCCCAGGGAATTTTATAGTGAAGCGATTCAAGAGCGGTAGCAGTCATCTGCGTGTCATACTAAAACACAACATTGTATGAAGACCAAACCAAGCTCCCTCTGCATATTTAAGCATGGCACAACGTTCTATAGCACCCTGCAGGCTCTGAGCAGCCTGGAAATAGCTGCTTTTTAACGCGATTCGTGCCGAAGTAATTCGGAACGAAACAAATTTTGTCGGAAAATTCGGCGAAGTGACCGAATCTAATTTTTGAGAAAATCGCCCATCTCTATTTCTATTTCTCTTTTTTTTGGGAATACGAGATTTAATGACTAGGGTGCTTAAAGTATCTTAGGATCACTCATATTGTTTGTTTCAGAATTTGATACTGACTGTCAGCTTTTCTTGTTTAGATGACGTTTCATCAATGTTCTCTTGGAATGATCGTTTCATCCTATATTGTTGCTGACTTGTGCATTGTTTATCATCAAAATGTTTTGTTTTTTTCATGTCCACATTTTGGATCGTGCACTGATTTGTATTTGTTATGACAGCTTGTTACAAATAAATCCTTTTCTTGAATGGAAAAAATATATATATATATATAACAAGTTATAGAGACTAGAATTCTGCAGAAGGGTTGTGGATCCAGGGATTTGTTCTGATTGCCAGATTGAAGTTGAGAAGGAATTATTTCCCTAAAACGAGGACAATGGGCATCAACCTCATGGGGGGTGGGAGGGGGTTTACCTTCCTCTGGCTCAACACTGTAGCACAATAGGCTGAACTAGATGGATGTCTGTCCTTTTTGGGCCTTACAAACTATGTAACTATGAGAGCCCATCCATCATCAGCACTTGGCAACTCTAATTGTTGTAGGTCTAAAGGGATCTGGTGAGTGTGATTCTTTTAGGGGTGCCTGCTTTATTTTTTTAAGGGTGCCTGTTTTACTTGGTAAATAGACATCCACTATTTACTACAGTACAGTACCATATGTACCATTAAACACAGGAACAAGAAAGTAAGGCATCCCCTGAAAATAAGCCCTAACCCATCTTTTATAGCAAGAAGTCATCTAAGACCCTGTCTTATTTATGGGAAACATGTTATATATCACAGAGCTTAGCTTCTCTTCCTCTATCACATCCTGCTCTAAGTGTAGCATAAACCACCTGCCAGGTTCCCTTTAAGCAGGTAGCTCCCCAAATTAATTTGCTAGACTCATGCTATAAGGTTGGCACCCTCCTCCCCTCAAATCATTATCTAGATCGGCTGCCCTTTATGTAGGGACAACTCTGGTAGATAGTTTGGATCACTGGATGGTAAGATCCCAGCTGAGCAAATAGGCAAGAACCCAGATAGGTACATAGGCAAGGATTCAGGCAGGTATGTAGGTGAGTAGGCAAGGCTGCAGATATGTAGGTAAGTTAAGGTAAGGTATATACTGTACTGTCTATATGAATGTAAACAATAAGGCACAAAATAAGATGAGAATATAAGCAAATGACAGTAACACATAGTAGAGTTCTAATGCCTTTCCCCTGCATGTTCCAAATGGGTTCATCGGGGAACCTGTGGGACAGACTGAGCCTGTTGACAAGCCTAGCAAAAGTGGTTAAATAGTACAGAATACAGAGTGTCAAAGAGACCATTATTATTTATTTGTACAAAAAGGTGGTGATTAATAAATATCTGTGCTGGGAAAAATATATTGTACTAGCATCACACCACAATCCTTCAACTACAAGTTAAACTTGATTTTAGACATAGCTCACACACAGAGTATAAGTGGTAACCTTACATCCCTTTTTGGTCACTAATGCCATAATGCAATAAATCCCAGCCAGCTAGAGGCTTAGGATGATGTTGGATTTGGGCTGCGCCATTTTATGGGCATATATTGCGCAGTTATGTGCCTAAGATATGCTATGCAAAGCAACACCAGACTTATAAACCCACATATGACATGTTCACACATTCGGGCAAGCTATACACCAGGCATCCTCAAACTGTGGCCCTCCAGCTGTTGGGAAATGACAACTCCCATCATTCCCACTGTTATAGATTATATAAATGCATGATGGGAGTTGTAGTTTCCCAATAGCTGGAGGGCCGCAGTTTGAGGATGCCTGCTATATACTAATTTAATGTGCACTAAATCTGCCATAGCGTTGCCTTTTTTAATACGTTTCACATAGGGAGACTGGTAGGATAGGTTTTGCTCGCTATGCTGGAATAAAAAGAGCCAAAGTGAGCGATGTGTGGTACTTCAAATGAACATGTTTGGCACATTGTTTGATAGATCAAACACTTTTTAATGCACCGAACAGGTGGGGATGTTCTGGGGGCATTATGGAGGCGTGACAACA
Organism: Phyllomedusa bahiana; assembly: GCA_025379985.1. Lineage (NCBI taxonomy): Eukaryota > Metazoa > Chordata > Amphibia > Anura > Hylidae > Phyllomedusa > Phyllomedusa bahiana. Next base: position 42,177 of record JAODAL010020512.1, read on the forward strand.
GGCTTAGTCTGTCCCACAGGGGAATAGGGGACACCCCCAATGGGTCCCTGAGAGTGGTAGACCTAAAGTTGTTTTTTTAACAGCATATCCATCCTTAGATGGCAAGAGGCAGAGTATAGGAGGCATGTACAGTCATTTACCATAGATGTAGGGTGGGCCCAGAAACAGCTGGTGGGCCCCTAGAGTCCACTGCACCTATGGGTCATAGACACCCCAGTCTCACACTTGCGTGTCACACCAAATTCAAACTATTAGACTCCTATATGAATGCGGGTCTGCAAAACTAGGTGCATCACTGATAATACAGGCAGATTTATTTCATTGTGGTCTGCATGAGCCTGAGGAGTCGAAGTGGAGCTAGATGTGCTATTAGGGCAAAAAATGTCCATTATTTCTCAACTTAAACCAGTACAATAATAAAAAAAATAATTTCTGATATTTATCAAACTACTGTATATAAAATTTAATTATATACATTTAAAAAATCATATTCAATTAATATACAAATATAAAATATCCCAAAAATATTAATATATCTCCTATTTAATGTATTTAAAATTAATAGAATCTAAAATTAATTTTAAATTAAATAACTCACTGACCTATATTTTTTTGAATTTTTAAAAATAAAATGTTCAGATTTTTATTTTTTGCTACATTAAATTAAAGAAATTGTTATCAGATGATGATCAGTGTTGACTAGTGTTGAGCGATTACGTTGGCTATCGACATCGGGCGATAGTCGATAGTCGGCCACCATCGATAAGGTTTTTCGATAGTGAGCAGTCGATTATGAGCGATGATCATTAAAGTCTATGGGAGACAACAACACCTTCATTCTACAACCCAAACAGGCTGGAGAAGCGGAATTGACAGCCACAAACAGATCCAATGTATACCTGCTACATCTTAGGCACAACAACTTAGGCTATAAAAGCCACAGAAAAAAAGTCACACCAAATCCATTCACAATCCTGTCTTGTACCAAAAGCATGGCCTAAAACCTGCCTCACCCACAAATTAAAAAAGTGCCAAGAAGCAGTATTATTTGAACCCATCAATTTACTTGAACTGGACATTGAAATCCCAGTCCCTGGAACGCAGTATGACCTTAAAAACCTGCATGACCCACAAATTAAAAAGTGCCAGAAAGAAAGTAGTTATTTTTCTTAGAACCACCAATTTAGTTGAACCTGGACATTGAACACACCCCCAGGTCATGGACCGCAGCATGAACCCTTAAACCTAGTCTTACCCACATATTAGAAAAGTGCCAGACAAAGGAGTCTTTCAACCACCATTTAGTATCACTGGACACTGTCTAGAACTGTCCCGGACGCAGTATGACCATTAAACCTGTCAGACCCCCAGAATTATAATAAGTGCCGGAAAAGGAGTCTTTCAACCACCATTTTAGTTGAACGGACATTGACAAACCCTGTCCTGGACCACAGCATGACCCTTAAAACCTGACTGACCCCCAGATTAAAAAGTGCCGAAAAAGGAGTCGTTCACACCATTTTAGTTGAAACTGGACATTGACAAACTCCTGTCCCTGGACCGCAAAGCATGACCCTTAAACCCTATCAGACCCCAGATTAAATAGTGCCAAAAAGAGGAGTCTTTCAACCACCTTTAGTTAAACTGGTGACATTACCTGTCCCTGTCCTGGCCACAGTCATGACCATTTAAAAAACCTGTCTGACCCCCAAGATTTTAAAAATTGCCGGAAAAAGGAGTCTTTCAACCACCATTTTTAGTTGAAACTGGACATTGACTAAACCTGTCCTGTGCCACAGCATGACCCAGGGCTGGAGTTACAGTGGGTGTGGTGAAAGCCCAGGCTGGCGTCTGTCATCTATTATCACGCATGTTAAAATGCCCTGATGACGCAGCAACGAAAACTGTCGTGCTGAAGCAGAGTGCGGAAGCGGAAGTGTGAGAACTCCAGCCTTCCTCAGTACACAGTCAAGACCTGGGTAGCGCTTGCCCCTCCGTATGAGTGCGAACCAATTGAGCTTCACTTGGAAATACTGGTGGTTAACGCTCCTGTTCCCCCCGCAGGTGCCCTTTTTCTTGGCATTCTTTTTCTCATTTTACTCAACGTGCTGGAGGAAATTGTCTCTGTACTTTGTTCTCTGTCCGTGCTCCATACTCCATGTCCTCTGAATAACCTACATCTGGTCAAGTTTTCCTGTACCTCCCTTGTACAATTCAGAGGAATTTTTTTACCAGCTATTTTGTACATGCAAGTTTTTTAGTAGTTTAATTCTAGAAAACACATTTTTAAAATAGGATGGAAAACCCACCATGTCTTTGTTTCTCTTTTTTTAATTGTATTAAATGGGTTGTCTCAATACAGGGATTGATAGCTATGTTAAAGATCTTGCAAAAACAAGTCATTTTGCAATATGTGTCCATTTCCATTAAAGTCCTACTATCTTCGAAGCCCATCACCCGAGCCATTGACAATGTGAAGAACAATTCGTGAACAACATTTTTTTTATAATAGGACCTGTATATACTGCATTTCAAAGCAAAATGCCCCCAAAAATTCAAAGCATGACCCTTGAGCCACTTTGGACAATTGTGAAGAACAAATGTCTGTTAGAAACAACATTTTTTTTATAATAGGACCTGTAGTATAGCTGCATTTCAAAGCAAAATGCCCCCAAAAATTCAAAGCATGACCCTTGAGCCACTTTGGACAATTGTGAAGAACAAATGTCTGTTAGAAACAACATTTTTTATAATAGGACCTGTAGTATTGCTGCATTTCAAAGCAGCATGACCCAAAAATTATAAAAATGACTTCTCAGCCACTGTTAAAAATTGTGAGGGAGAAATGCCACTTAGAAGCCACATTTCTGTTCCAAAGGACCATGATTATTGCTGTATCTCACAGCTACATGACCCCAAAAAATTATAAATATGACTTCTCAGCCACTATTAAAAATTGTGAGGGAGAAATGCCACTTAAAAGCCACATTTCTGTTCCAAAGGACCATAATTATAGCTGTATCTCACAGCAACATGACCTTCCCAAAAACCCTTGACAATGGGGGAAAACCCTTTTAAAAATTAAAAATGAGAAAAAGAATATGGTTTTTGTCCCTAAAACCTTTTCGTTTTTACAGCTCCTCACAGCAAAACCACAAAAGAACATTGGGGAAAAAAGAAAAAAATTCAGTAAAAAAAAATCATTTTTAAAAAAAATTTTTTAAAAGGCCCCTTTTGTTTTTAAAAGGAATGTGAATAGACCGGCCAAAAAAATCGGTTTACCCCGGCAATTGGGGCCACAACATCATCAGAGATCCCAGCTTGATTTTACTTGATGAAAGTCAAAAAAACCACATTATCTGTGGGAAAACCCCCGGGTGCTTTTTTCCCGAATGACTCCCCCACTGGGCTGAAGGTCCGCCAGATATGACGCGGCTTTCTTTGGGAGGACAACACCCCCAAAGGCCGTTTCGAGCCAGCTCAGGCCATTCATCCCCCTTTTGGATAAACCCAAAAATCCCATGGGTTCCCCAAAAACAAACAAAAAAACGGGGTTGAGACGCCGATAGGCCCTGCCCATTTATCTTTAACGAAACTCCTTTTTTGTTGGGTGTGTGCCCCATTGCATTCGTTGGGGAGGTGGTAAAAAAAAGATTGCCCGAGGTCACCCCCTTGGCTTTTGCCCCCTTTTCCGCTGCTGCCCCTACGCCTACTTGGCACTCTAAATTTCGTCACGTGCTGATTTTTTTGTTCCACCGTGGGCCCTTTTGGGGGAAAGGGAAACCAAACCCAAAAGATTTCTCCATTGATCAAAACACAAGGTCTCCATTTCCCCGCATTTTTTCTCTCCAAATTTGGGGGGTGGGAAAAGGGAAAATGCGAAATTTTTTTTTTGTACCCGGGGTCCCCGGAGGGGGCCACCCATAACTTTTTTTGTTCATTTTGATGGGCCCTTTAAAGCGAGGATCATTTTGGAAAGGGAAAAAGGGCAACCCAGCACCCCATTTTTAGAGGGGGAGCCTTTTATTTCCCAAGCCTCTGGGGCAGGGGACTAGCAAACTGGGCCCTTTCCCCATCTTCCTCCTCCGCCTCAAAATTTCCCGCCCAACCCTTTTCCAAGGCAGGGACTTGGGGAACAACGGTTCTAGGAATTTCCCCCCCTCCTCCTCCCCACCTTCTCCGCAGCCCGGGCCCCAGCCTTTAACACAAACCCCCGCTTCCTGAGAAATGCCCCGGGGAAGCTTATTTTTTTCCCCCTTTTCCAAATAGCCTGGACCCCCCAAAACCCCTGCCTAATGAAGACCGATGAAATTGGTAAACGTCCCGGGGCCTTTTGGGGGTTTTCGAGAGAAAGGCTCCCTGTCCCCCCTCTGTGGGCCCCTCCCTCCTCCCCCCTTTGGGGGACCTGTTGTTTTTAGAGTGTCCAAGGGGTCTTTTTCCCGAACTAAAATCACCACAAAGCTCCATGCGAAAGGGCAATGTCCGCACTGACCATTTTGGTTTGGGTTCTTCAAAAAATGGCAAGGGAAAGGTTTCAGAGCTCTTTACCTGCCACCACTCTCCGGGGGCTCAACACCCCGAGGTTCCCCCCCGGGTGCTTTCAGGCCCCTGTGTCCCCTTCTACCCGCGTAATGGCTTGCGCTGTTGCCCAAAAATCGCGGAGCAATTTTGGAGGGGGGAAAAATTTCCCGGTTTCCATGTCAACCAAAAAAAACGGTTTACGGGGAGGGCCCAGCTGAAAGCGAACGGCCATCGGGGGGAAGCAGGGTGCGAACGGCGGAAGTGCGAACTTAACTTTTGAGCCTTCCCCAGCAGGGAACCCAACCCGGGAAGCTCTTTAGAAAAATTTTTTGGAAAACAAGGTTATGACAGTGCCCCGGAAGGGGGGTGCTCCGCCTCCCAAACTTTAAGGGGGGGCCAGCAAAAATTTTTGCCCGTTTAAACACACACCCCCTTTCCTGCACAAGGTTTTTTGGGACCCCCGCCACCTCGGTCCCTTGCGGAGAGCCCCCCACACTCCTTACCTGTGGTTTTGGGGCGGTATCCAAAACCCGATTAAATTTTAACCGGCCCGGTTTTTCGGCAAAGTGATGCCCCCCAAGGGCCCTTTGGGGGGAAAAAACCCTCACCATCCCTGCGGTTTTTTAAGAGCGTGCGCCAGCCTGAAGCCACTGTCACCCCCAGGGGGTCCACCCAGCTCACACAAGGGGCTTTCACAGGGGATAAAGCGGGCCCTTTGGTTTTTTTACAAAACCATGTGTCGTTGGGCAAATGGACTTTTTCCGGGCCCCAAAGCAGACAACGCGGGTTGAAAATTTTAATTTACCCCCTGGCTGGCCAGGGGACTGACGGGTTTTTTTGGGAAAGGAAAAAGCCTGCTCCCGGGATCTGGAATTGGGGGGAGGAAGGGGCCCTTTAAATTTGGGGGAACCCCCCTGTGTCCCCCCAGACGGAAAAGGGAACAAAATTTCCCCAAAAGGCCAAAAGCCTGGCCAAAGCCGACATTCAGGGTTTTGGGGTTTTTTGGGTGGAGGGTTAAAGTGTTTTTCTTCTGCTCCCAAACCGGGGGAAAAACAGAAAGGGTGGCTGCAAAATGGCCCTGTACGGGTGCAGGGCGTCAAACCCCGGCGGGAAAGGGGAAGGGGGAGGGGTGGGGCCTGGTGGGGCTTGGTTTCCGGGCGACGCTGGAGGCTGAAGCGGGGGCTGATCCCCGATCATACCGAAGACATGGGGGGACCCGAGGGAAACTTGGTGGTGGCGGAGGGTTTAGAACAGAGGGTTTGACAGTGGTTTGGAGGCCCGGCCCTCCTTCCCGGGCCCTTTTTTGGGCCCAAATGTTGCCTCCCCTTTAAAAATCATGCATTCGGGTGCAAATTTTACAACATGTTGGGGTGTTAACCACCTAAGGTTTTTTGCCCCTACTTTTGCGTTTTTAAAAGGCAAAGGCGGGATTGACAACGCTGGGTTTAAACAGAGGCCTTTTTCCCAAAAAGGCCCCGGCCCTTTAGAGGTCCTGGACCTTTTTGACGGGGATAAGCAGGACGGGGGGTTTAAAAGCTGACCGGGCTGGGGGAATCATTCAGCGGACCTTCTCGACCGCCCCTCCCTTTTTGAGGTGGAACCCGTACTGACACAAAACCCCGTCCTTCCCCCCTCGCCAAATGATTTAAGCGCCCCAAGCAAAACCTTGCTTAAAAGACCAAAGTTTTACCGCAAAATTTTCCCTTTAACATCCATCAACACAGGGACTTCGTCGTCCTGACAAACTGCATCCAGGGGCTGCGGGGCCCCAAACAAAGGGGCTTGCCCAAAGGGGTTGCCGACCGCCCGGGATTTTTGCCGATTAAAAGCTTCCTTCCCCTCCTCGAAAGGCTCATAACTGGGCCCTCAGAGCAGAGAAAAAACATCCTCTTTTGGCCCCTTGATCTTTTTTTTAAAAATCCTCTGACCCCAACCACATTTGTCATCAAAAAGTCTTCAGAAAAGGATTATCCACAGTGGGGTACAAAAGTTTACATTTGGGCTGCTTCATGGTTTGGGCGGATGCTTTGGGGATGCTGATGACGCATTTTGGCCGTGACTGGGGATGAGGAGGAAAAAACTGCGGAAAGGGAGGTTTTCTTTTAACCCCTGAAGGACAGATTGGCGACACTGTTCTTTCTGGGGATTCACAGGGGCCCGACCCCGCGAGCAGGCCCGACGGTCCTGCAACTGTTAAAAACCTTTGGGATGCGTTTTGTCCCAGCGTGGAAGGACACCCTCTCGTACCTCTACCCCCAGGGCCTACCCCCCCCCCTTTTTCCCCTTACCACCTAATTTTTCCCCCATGTTTAGAAAATTTCAAATTTGAGAAGGTAAAAAAAGAGTTTTGGAAAGGCCCTTTTTAAAAAAAAGGGAATCACAGCTATTTCAAATCCCCCCAAATCAAAACAAAATTTCTGGAATTTAAATAAAACTGCAAAAATAAAACTATCCAAATCAAAAAAGCTGGCCCCCGCCAAAATGAAAAAACACCCATTTTGAAAAGTATTCGGAAAATAAAAGGTATTTTTTTTTGGGACCTAACAATTCACCTGTGGGAACTACACAATTCTGGTTTAAAATTTAAATGCAAGGGGGCCTATCCAAAAAAAATCGGACTGGGCCCAAAAGGGGCAAAAAACACTATCTTTGGGGGGAAGTATTCGGATAATAAAAAAGGGATTTTTTTTACCTTTTCAATTCACCCGTGGGGGACTCAAATTTTCTTAATTTAAATTTTTAAATGCCAAAATAAAAAAAAATCTACCAAAAAAGCTGGGCCCCGCGCCAAAGGGGGAAAAAAAAACGTATCGAAAAGGGATTCGATAAAAAAAGGTATTTTTTGGGACCTAACAATTCACCTGGGTGACTAAAAATTTGCGGTATTCACATTTAAAAGGGAAGGGGCCCCAATGAACAAAGCTGAGTGGGACAAAGTACAAAAAACCCCGAAACTGTAATGTATTCGTAAATAAAAAGGATTTTTTTTGGGCACCAACAATTCACCTGAAAGGGGACTAAAAAATTTCAGGGAATTTACATTTTAAAATGCAAGGTGCCTCCAAAGAACCCAAAAACGAAGGGACCAAAGTCCAAAAAACCGAAACTGTAAAGTATTTGGGAAAAAAAAGGTTTTAAATCTTTTGGCCCCCCTTTAATCAATTCACCTTGGTTGGGTAAAAAAACACCAAATTTTTCGGTTTTTTTTCCCCAAATTTATAAAAAATTTAGTATTTCCAAATGGGGTTGCTTGTGGGGGTTTTGGGGGGTTTCCCCCGGGAAAAATTCAAATTTTAAATCCAAAGGGGGCTCTATCAACAAATCCCGGGCTGGCCCAAAAGGGGCAAAAAAACCCTAACTTAAGTATTCAAAAATAAAAGGTATTTTTTGCACCTATCATTTACCTGTGTGACTAAAAATTGCAAATAAATTTACATTTAATTTCAAGGGGCCTCAAAAAAACAAAGCGTAGTGCACCAAAGGGCAAAAAACACTTTTCTGTAAGTATTCGATAATAAAAAGGAAATTTTTTTTCACCTATCAAATTTAACCCGTGGTAACTACACAATTGCGGATTCAAATTTAAATTCCTAAACCCAAAAAAATCTGGGCTGGGCCCAAAAATGCAAAAAACAAAGTATCGTAATGTATTTTGGAAAAATTTAAAAAGGAATTTTTTGGGACCTATCAATTTTACCTTTGGTGACCCAAAAAAATTTCCCGTATTTTAAATTAAGTGCAAGGGGCCCCCAATGAACAAAGCTTTTTCACCCAAAATCAAAAACAGATCTGTAATTTTATTCGGAAATAAAAAGGGATTTTTTTGGGACCTATCAATTCCCCCTGTGGGGAAAATCACAATTTCCGGATTTAAATTTAACTGGGGTCTAAACAACAAATTTTGGGGGGGGCAAAAAATGCAAAAAAAACGTAACTGTAATTTTGCGGAAAAAAAAAAGGTATTTTTTTTGGGACCTATCAAAATTTACCTTTGGGGACTAAAAAATTGGGAGTTTTTCACATTTTAAATGCAAAAAGGGGCCCAATGAAAAAAAAGCTTTAATGCACCAAATTTAAAAAAAATGTATCGTAATGTTTTGGATAATAAAAGGAATTTTTTGGCAACCCACAATTCACCCGTGGTTTAACCCACACAATTGGGTGGAAACAAATTTAACTGCAAGGGTTTTTGGGGTAAAAGTGCAAAAAAAAACGTACTGTAAAGTAAATTTGGAATAAAAAAAGGTATTTTTTGGACCTATCCCAAATTTACCCCGGGGGACTAAAAAAATTTCAGTAAATTTACATTTAAGTGCAAGGGCCCAAAGAACAAAGCTTTGGCCCAAATCAAAAAACCCTAACGAAAATTTTTTTCGGAAAAATTTAAAAGGGATTTTTTTCACCTATCAAACCTTGGGGCTAAAAAATTGCTGGGGTTCTTTTTGGGGGGGGGGGGGGGGGGGGGCGGGGGGGGGGGGGGGATAAAAAATTTTTTCCCTTAATTTTAATTTAAAAAAAAGGATTAATTAATCAACCCTAAAAAGGGTGGAAATTGGCAAAATTGAAAAAAATTTTTTAAACCCACCTATTTTTTTGGGAAATGGTTTTACCTGGAAAAAATTAAAAGTTTTTTGGGAAAAAAAAGGGGGTTTTTCACCTAACAAAGAAAACCTGCATTTACTTGAAAAGGTGTGTATCCTATAAGTTCGGCTGGGGGCCCAAAAAACCAGGGAAAAATTTTTAATAGAAAACGGTTTTAAAAAAAAAGCAATTGGCAATGTCTTTCACTAAGTCTTGGTGAACTTTAACCCCGTATTCTTTTTTAAAACTTGTCTTTTGTTCGCCTTTCCGCGGGGGCCCCCCCTCCGCTTCCCCCCCCCTGACTTTTAAAACAGTAGGGTGCTCCTTTAAAAATTCTTTTTACCAAACTAATAAAAACTTTTAAAACTCTAATCAACTAAATTGGAAAGGATCACAGCTAATAAATAAGGGGTTTCTCTTAAGGCATAAAAAATAATTTCGCTGAGCTGTTTGGCCCCAAGGGAGAGGCATTTTCCCTTTTCCCCCTTGGGGACCGGGAAAAACCCCGAGGGTGAAAAAGGAAACCCTGTTCTGAAAAAACAAAGGGCAGTGTAATTTTTTCCCGCCAATCCGCAACCCCCCTACACAAACCCAGTCATGGGCGTCGCACACACAACTCACCCTGCTCTATTCTGTAATTGATTTGCTGGCCGCCAAAATTACAGGAAGCCCCGAAAAAGGCGCGATCTTAATAGATGATGCACAGATTTTTAACCTAAATTATCGCATGATCTAAAAAAATCCGGATCACCATAAAAACTGTGCCGATTTAAAACCCTTTGTCGATAATAATCGCTCAACACTAGTCATAAATAAATAATTTTTGTCCCCGTTAATATGAATATTCAATAGTTTTCTTTCCTTGAGGGTATGGCAGACAAAGTCACATTGTGCTGGCAGACATATAGGTGCACATGTATGACAACTGTCTCAGACTAGAGTTGTACTTCTCCTAGGTTTCATAGTTTCATAGTTTGTAAGGCCGAAAAAAGACAAGACGTCCAGCCAGTTCAGCCTGTTGTGCTAAGGTGTTGATCCAGAGGAAGGCAAAAAACCCCAATGAGGTAGAAGCCAATTGTCCTCATTTTAGGAAAAATTCCCTTTCCCCGACTCCAATCTGGCAATTGAAAAATCCCTGGATCAATGACTCCTCTCCAGAATCCTAAACACTATAACTTGTTATATTATTATGCTCCAAAAATGCACCCAAACCCCCTTTTTTGAACTCTGTTATTGAATTAACCATGACAAGTCCCTCTGGCAGAGAATTTCCACAGTCTCACTGCTCTTACAGTAAAGAATCCTTTCTATGTTTATGTAGAAACTTTCGTTCCTCAAGACGTTGAGGATGCCTCTTGTCCTAGTTTAAAGCCCTGGTTATAAAAAAATCTTGGGAGAGATCTCTATATTGACCTCTGATGTATTTAAACATATTTATTATGTCCCTCCCGAAGCCGTCTTTTCTCTAAACTAAATAACCCTAATTTTGCTAATCTTTCTGGGTATTGCAGTCCACCCAGTCCTTTTATTATTCTTGTTGCCCGCCTTTGTACCTGTTCAAGCTCTCAATGTCTTTCCTGTGCACTGGTGCCCAAAACTGTACACAATATTCCATGTGTGTGTCTACCAGTGACTAGTATAATGGGAGAATGATGTTCTCATCATGTGCATCTATCCCCCTTTTAATGCACCCCATGATCCTATTTGCTTGGCAGCTGCTGTCTGACACTGGCTGCTACAACTAAGTTTACTGTCACGAGGATTCCCAAGTTTTTTCCCCAAATGTCACTTTTACCCAGCGTTTTTCCATTTAACATGTATCATGAAAGAATTTTTCCTCCCCATGTGCATAACATTGCTTTTATCTGTATTAAACCTCATCTGCCATTTCCCTGCCAGGCCTCAACTTATCCTTTATCCCTTTGTAATAACACATTACCCTCTATTGTGTTGATTACTTTACAGAGCTTAGTATCATTGCAAAGATCGATATTCACTGTGTAATCCCTGTGTAAGATCATTAATGAAAATGTTAAAGAGGATAGGGCCCAATACTGACCCTTGTGGTACCCCACTAGTAACAGCGATCCAGTCTGAGTATGTATCGTTAATTACTACCCTTTGTTTTCTATCAGTGAGCCAGTTGCTTACCCACTTGCACACATTTTCCCCCAGTTCAAGCATTCTCATTTTATTTACCAAACTTTTATGTGGCACCGTATCAAATGCGTTAGAAAAATCTAGATATATGACATCCAGTGCCTCTCCCCGATCCAGTCTAGCACTGACTTCCTCATAGAAGCTGATGAGATTAGTCTGACAGGACCGATCCTTCATTAACCCATGTTGGAACGGAGTTATACATTTATTTTCAGTGAGATACTCCAGAATAGCATCTCTTAGAAAACCCTCAAACATTTTACCTACAACAGAGGTTAAACTTATAGCTTCCAGGATCACTCTTTGACCCCTTTTTGAATATTAGTACCACATTTGCTATGCACCAATCCTTATTGTAGCATTCGTCAGTATGTATGAGTGTCTCACAGCACTTTATAAATGTGTCCCGTTGTGCTCCAAAATGTGCACCAAGATAGTGTCTGAGACACATTTTGTCTCGGCCTCATAATTTTGATAATGGCATGGATTAGTACTCCCTTTTTGTGACACATTCTGTAGAGACACATTCATAAATGAGTCCAATCTTATGAATGTGGCATGACATGCCCACTAAGAATTAGCACAGACAAAATGTCAGACTTCTGCCCATTTTAGACGCAAGACCTTTTAGAAATATGTTGAACAGGGCCCACAATGGTGCCAGAAAACTGGCACCGCCCATTTCATAAATTTCCCCTTTAGTGTACACTCCCAGAGTATTGAATAGGTAGATGTTTTTTTTGCAAATGTGTTCTTTTGCTATATTTTGGGCAGGTTTAACTATTCATTCACAGCATTAAGGGTATATTCACATCATGGTATATTTGCGGGGCATACTTCGACACGTGTGCCAAAGTACACCTCCCAATGCAATAAAATCATAGCATTTGTTGAGTACCATGTAAAACGCTTGTATTTCCCGCTGCCTACTGTGCGATATATTAAAATAATAGGAGGCAGGGCCATTGCACTGTTGAAAGTACACGCTGACCAGTGAGTACTTTCTATAGCAGGCGTTTTGCAGTGTGTACCTGTATGTACCACAATATGCCATGTGAACATACACTAAGGCGGAGATAATCACCTTTCAGGCAGGCAGGGCTTAGGTAGTCAATAGGGGCCCCATACTGGCAGGCAGGGCATATAGTAGTCTATAGAGGCCCCATACAGGCAGGCAGGGCTTAGGTAGGCTATTGGGGCCCCATACAGGCAGGCAGGGCATATGGTAGTCTATAGGGGCCCCATACAGGCAGGCAGGGCTTAGGACAGGTTATAGAGTCCCCATATAGGTAGACAGGGCTTCGGGCAGGGCATAGGAGCCCTATATAGGCAGCTAGGGGGGCCTAGGGCAGGTTATAGGGGCCCCATAGAAGCAGGCAGGGGTGTAAGGGCAGGTTATAGGGGCCCTATATAGGCAGGCAGGGGGCTTAGGGCAGGTTATAGGGGCCCCATATAGGCAGGCAAGGAGCTTAGTTTAGGCTCTTGGGGCCCCATACAGGCAGGCAGGGCTTAGGGCAGGTTATAGAGTCCCCATATAGGCAGGCAGGGGGCTTAGGGCAGGTGATAGGGGCCCCACATAGGCAGGCAAGGGGCGTAGGGCAGGTTAAAGGGGCCACATGTAGGCAGGCACGGGGCGTAGGGCAGGTTATATCGGCCCCATATACGCAGGCAGGGGGGCTTAGGGCCGGCTATAGGGGCCCCATATAGGCAGGAAGGGGGCTTAGGGCAGGTTATAGGGGCCCCATACAGGCAGGCAGGGGGCTTAGGGCAGGTTATAGGGGCCCCATACAGGCAGGCAGGGGGCTTAGGGCTGGTTATAGGGGTCCCATATAAGCAGGCAGGGGGCTTAGGGCAGGTTATAGGGCAATATAGGCAGGAAGGGCTTAGGGTAGGTTATAGGGCCATATAGGCAGGCACAGCTTACGGCAGGTTATAGGGGCCCCATACAGACAGGCAGAGGCTTAGGGCAGGTTATAAGGGCTCCATATAGGCAGGCAGGGGGCTTAGAGTAGGCCACAGGGGCCCCATATAGGCAGGCAGGGGGCTTAGGGTAGGCTACAGGGGCCCCATATAGGCAGGCAGGGAGGCTTCATTAATGTTAAAAAAAAGAAAAATCACTTACTCACCTGTTCCATGGTCCCTCACAGCTCAGCTCCCGGACATCATCGCGCTGCCCACGTCAGCACTGTTGGCCAGTGCCTGCTAGGCCTTAAGCCTAGCAGGCAGATTAGCAGTACGGAGCGCAAGCGGCTCCTCTCTGCTAACAGCAGGTGGTCCTGCGTCTGGACGCTCAGGCCGGAGGGCCCGGTCGTTTAGAGGCAGGATGTGCCGGGCCCCCCAGCCCAGCCCCGCTGGCAGTGAACTGGTATGTTCACTGTTGGCGAGCGCAGGAGCCGAACTACCGGGGGAGCAGACGTGTTAGCAGCCCCCTAAGAACCTGGGCTCCGTGGCAGCTGCTATGTCTGCTACCCCAGTAGTTACGCCCCTGAGTGGTGGTCTTATGGATATAAAAATGTGTTTTTATGTCATGCAGTTCAAATATATGTATCTTGTTGCACCATTAGGGTACTAGTGCTTTAAGATCATCATATATAATAGACTAATCACTCACAATGCATTACATTTTTCTTTTTAAATTGAGTATAATTTATTTGACAAAATACTTCCATACACATTTCTTCTCAAAAGATAGCACATTTGTGGTTTACTTATAAGTTGGGATCAGCATCTGTACAGCATCAACAGTCTTGGTTCATTTCATGTTGGATAACTAGGAAAATCTGGACACACGCTGTGCCGTGCACCTGTGATGAATCTGTGATAATGAGATCATAGAAGAAACTCCTGTAAAGTTTCAACTAGTTAAATCAGAAAGCTGGAGACTTCTGAGTTCAATGTTTATAGTTTATAATTTGCCAGTATAGGGAGGTCATCCTTGTCACAAAGCCAGCTGTGGCCCAGGAGCAGACTCTTCTATGCCACCTGTCTACAGTGCTCACAGATATTGATCAGGTAGAGAGAGAGAGAGTGATGGAGGAACTATTGCACACAATATAGAGGAAGATAGACTGAGAATAATAGTTGTGAGGAAGAGAATCTAGCAGAGGACACAAGCCAGTCACCAAGTAATGGAGAACAGGGGACAGGGAATCCTAGTCTCGTGCTTCTAGAGGGGCCTTAGAGATTGCCAGTGGAACCTAGTTGACTGCAAAGGGGAGTGTAGGCAAGACAAGAAGACAAGCTACACCTTTTTGGCAGCAAAGGTGAAGTCTGCATGCTTAAAAGAGAGGGTATAATTCAGGTGTGTTAATGCTGTAAAAATTATACTTGTGAAAATGAATGAGTAAAGCCTGTCCAGACCTTTACAGCTGTTGTCTCTGAATTCCCTTCTGCTCCAGATACAAAAAACCTCCTAGCCCACCACTGCCAGTAGGGTTCATTCACCATTGACTGGACATCTGGGGCCCCTTCGACCAACACCTTTACAGCTTTAATGCATTTATATTATTATTTGTATATGATTTTCCCACTGCTGCCTTCCTCTATTAGTACATTGGTCTGACTAATAAAAGAAGCAATTCTGATACTTATTACAGAACACATAAATCTTGGGTTAACCTATGTTTTAGAGGGCTTTTCTGCCTTGTAAAATTATTTTGAAGGGTCTGTAGATAATACACAGGTAATAGTGCTGCTGTGACTTCCAGCATTCAGCTGTACTGTATGAGGGAACCGCACAGAAAGCGGCAGTTTTTTGATCTAACTCGGTTTTCTCTCAGTTTTCTATCATTATGTATTTGAAAGGGCATGTAAAGTCTTCTGTAAAGTTGCGCCATTGTTGTTACTATTTTTGGGGTCAGTTTGTCATGTTCCTGCAACGTAATTGTTGTTGTGCTGTTGAGAACCAGGAAAGTTTGTTTTCAATTCATCTTTACGCCTTCAAATTAGGAAGCAATTGCCTGTGATGACAATGGAGTGTGTAGACACAAAATAACAGCTATTTCAATTAAAAGGTTTTGGCTGGAGATCCCTACTTCCTATGTGAAAGAACTGACTGTTGTTTTGTGCCCTTAGGTTAAGCCTACACTTGGCCTTAATCCTCCATTGAAGCAACTACAACAGTCTGTTTTGTGACAGGGCATCCTGTTCTTTCCTGACCCTATTAAACAGGGATTTGCTCTGATCACTGAAATAATAGAGATACGGTTAAAAAGTTATGTGAAATGGGAAATACCACCACTTAACATCCAAAATACTCGTTTGGCTTAAAACATTGCAATGTAACAAAAAGTTCCTGTAATAAAGCCGTTATCTAGATTAGCTAAAGAAAACCAAAGATGACACTTCATTTTCAATTTCCTTTGTATTGTTAGTTTTAAAACTTTAGATTTTTTTTGTATTTTAAACTAAGGACATTTTTATGCAATAATAATAATTATAAGAATAATAATTTTGCTCAGTTTCTTTTCTGCAGCCCGCATTTTTCACATAAGTTGTAAACTGCTCTGCCTCATTCAGAGTAAAATCCGCCTGAAAAGTTGTCTGATGGCTCAGTCTCCAGCCCCTCTTTCTTTTTCTGAACAGCTTCTGAGCTGATTTATGAACAAATCAAATGTCAAATGCATATACTAAGCTTTAACCTTTCTATTATTGTGATGTATGGTTTCCAAAACATTTAGGATTTTAAATTTCCTTGTAAAGCAATGTAAAGCTTTCTTCACTTTCAAGGAAAGGACTGTGGCTCTTAAAGAGAATCACCTAGATTTGTGCACCTAATGTCTCACAAAAGTGAGTACACCCCTCACCTTTTTGTAAATATTGTATTTTCATTTTTTTATGGGACAACAATGAAGTTCCACTTTGATCAAAAGTGCCCAAAGGTCAATTTTTTTGTGTGGGGCCCCTTATTTTTCAGCTGTCTTAATCTCTTTGGCATGTTTCCCCAGAGAGTGTTTCCCAACTCGTTCAAAACCACCAAAAGGGATGTTTTTTAGGATACCACAGAATGCACTGACATAATTAAATCGCTTTGTGGAATGCTAAGGATAGGCAGGAAGAACCCGTTTTATGGGCCTGAGGGGTGGGGCTTGGGAACCCCGCATAGGCTTCCAAAGGTTGCCGGAATATTTCCCCCTCCTCTAGACAAAAAACCAAAAAAAGGTGAAAGTTAGAGTTTCGGGTTCTACGCTTTCCCTTTTGAGGGGGCCCCAAGAAACTCAAAGGGTTTAGGTTGGAGACTTTTTGGCCAGTCCCGGCCCATTAACGAAGCTACACACGCTTATACCTCCCCGAGCAAATAAATTTTGGGGCCCCATAGACCCCAGGAATGGTTCATTAACCATGTCTTTAGTTGTTGTCTTCAGTAACTTTTTTCTGGATTTTCTTGTGCATCATCTTGTTCTGAGTTGAACCTGTCTTGTTAAACCACTGTATGGCCTTGGCCACCATGCGGCAGCTTGGTTTCAGGGTGCTGGAAATCTTGTTCTAGTCTAGGACATCTTTATGTAGAACAATAATTCTCTGTTTTCCCATCCTCAGAGAGTTCTTTGCCATAAGGTGCCATATTAAACTTCCAGTAACCAGTATTCAACAGTGTGAGGGGGGATAACAAAATTTAAAAACAGTCCCATTCAACCTCAGGCATGTAAAATTTAAAAAAGTCACAAAATACCGTGGAGGGAAAATGTCAAATTGGGCACAATTTGTCCATTTGCCCCTTGGGGGGTTGTACTCATTTTTCCCGCCAGCATTTTTTACATTTAGGGTTGTGGGGTTAAAGTTATTTTGAGGCATTCCAAAAAGGGTATATTTTTATAAACCCGGGAAAACTCCCAAAACTTTTACATTGTATAAAATGTGTCTTATCTAGTGTTGAGCAAAATTTGTTCGAGAAAAGATTAGTTCAAAATTTAAAATTTAAAAGGGTTTCCCCAGTGGCCAAAAGTTTTTTTTTAAGGGGGGAAAGTTCGCGTTTTTCTCGCGCCTTTTTTTTTACTTTCAATTTGAGATGCTTCCTGTCCCTTTTGGCCCCAATCCAATCATTTCCCGGGACAATAGAGAAGTGCCCAAAAAAACCTCCCCAAGTAAAGGGGTGTAGGGATTTCTTTGGGCCCTGCTGAAATCACAGGGCCCTGTTCTATTGTATTAAAATGAAATTTCCCCTTTTTTTTTTTTTTTGAACGCCCTTTTCCCAGTTCAATCTCGGGGTATAAACCCACATGCTCTCCTTGTCGGGCATGCCCCAAATGCATGCGGGCCACCCCTTTT
This sequence comes from Phyllomedusa bahiana, assembly GCA_025379985.1. Taxonomy (NCBI): domain Eukaryota; kingdom Metazoa; phylum Chordata; class Amphibia; order Anura; family Hylidae; genus Phyllomedusa; species Phyllomedusa bahiana. Next base: position 59,706 of record JAODAL010020512.1, read on the forward strand.
AAACAGGTTTTTAAAAAAGAAAAAAGGTGCTATTTTTGAAAACTTGGGGAGGGGGGGGGTTTTTAAAGATTGGGGAAATTTTATACACACCCAAAAGTTAAGGAGTTTTAAAATTTGCTGCCTGCATCTTTTTTTCTTCATTTGGAGGGGCCCAAAAGTGCATGTTGCGGTTTTGGGGGGAAAGGGCCAGTGGAAAAAGACTTGGAAACCCCGGTTGAAAAATTTTAGGGATTTAAGAAATTTTTGGAAAATTTGTTTGTGTTTTTTTACCAGGGTTTTCCTAAACCCCATTCAACAGATTTTCCCATTGAAAAAATTATATTTTAACCCTATTTGGCTAAACTGCCAATTTATGGGAAATTTCCCAAAAAACAGTTGTAAATTTTGCTGTTTTTTCTGCCAGGGGTCTTCCAAAAAAAACCCCAAATTCTATAGATTTTTCCATAGAAAAAATTTTTATTTCTTAATTTCCCATTTACTAGTTGAAAATGGTAGGGGATTCAAAAAGGTTCTGTGTCACAGTGTTGCTGCCCCGTTTTTTTTCTTTTTAAAATTAACCCCCCAACCCGTTTTTCCCTGAAAGGGAATTTTTTTTCTTTTTACTATTTACTTCAGCAAATTTTGGGAATTTTAAGAAAAAAAGTTTTTTTTTTCCAAATGTTTGAAGCAGAAATTTCCCTTTCCCTAAGAGGGGCCGTTAACAAATTTTCCCCTTTTGAAACAAATCTTTTTTCAAAAAACTGGTTTGGGGCCTTGAAAAAATTTTTTTTGAGGGTCTACAAAAGGGGATTTTTTCTGTTTTGTGGGTACGCTAGTGCAGCGGAAACCGGTTTTCAAAGGGCCTTTTTGAAAAAAAATCTATTTCAAATACTGGTTTGGGTTTCTTTCATATTTTGTTTTGGGGAAAAAAATTAAATTTTTTTTTTTTGGTGGTTTTGGGGTTGTGCATAACAGACCCTTTCCCCAAACTCCCATTGAAAGAAATGTATTTGAGATTGTGGTTGTTTGCTGTAAATTTTTCTGATTGGGAAAAAAAATTTTTTTTTTGCAGTTTTGGGGGGGTTTAGTAATGGTTAACACCCATCTCCAAATCTTTCCCATACAAATTTTTTTTTAATTTTTAAAAAGTGGGTTGGTTGCTTGGGAAAATTAGTTGAATGCAGAAAATTAATTTTTTCAGCTTTGGGGGTTCAGAATTTTATAAAAACAAACCCCTTTCCAAAATTCCCTTTTTCCAAAAAAATGTATTTTTTAAAAAGTGGTTGGGTTTCCCAAAAAGGGGAGTGGGGAAGAAAAGGGTTTCTTTTTGGCAGTTTCGGGGGTGAAAAAATTCCTTTTAAAAAATACCCCTGTGTTATTGTTTTTAAAATTTTATATCCCGGAAATTTGAGTTTCTCTCTCTTGGTAAATTTTTTACCCTTTAATGCCAAAAAGTGTAAAATTGCTTTGATTTTAAAATCCCCCTATAATGCTTAAAAAATACCCGTGCGTTATTGTGGTTTTCCCCCATATACGTAGGGAAAAAAAAGTATTTTGTTTAGCCCCCAATTGGGCAAGGGTTTCCCACTTAAAAAGATGGGGAGGCCTGTTTAAATTTTGGGTCATAGGTGGGCCCCCACTATGAGAGACAAAAAGAGAAAACAAATTTCCCCAAAATCACATTGTCTGATTTTTGGGAAAAAAATTTTATTTGGCCTTTTTAAAATTTTGGGGGAAAATAAGGATTAGGTCAAAAAACAAAGGATTCCACTCTACTTTTTTAAAATTCCCTTTTTTGGCAAAGACCCGAGGTCCAAAAGTTTTCTGTAAGTCTTCACAAAGGGGGGCAAAAACACTGTTTTTGGGGGATGTTGTTCCATTCCTCCATGCAGATCTTTCCCCTAGAGCAGTGATGTTTCGGGGCTGGTGGAAAAGGGGCGGCAGGAAAAAGGACATTTGGTGGGGAGTAAGGTGGGCGGGGTTTTAAAAAATTTAAAAATTTGGGAAAGGGGTTCAAGGTAAAAGGGGGGATGGGTGTATGCCGTGCCCCAAATTTAAAGGGCATTTAAAAGGGGTATATTTTAAATTAAATTCAGCCGTAAGCTTGTAAATTAGCTGTTTTGGGAGCCGGTAGAATACAATTTGTAGGAAACAGCAGCCACAGGAAAAAACGGGAAAGAGTTTTAGTGTAGTTTAAAAAGTGTATTTTTACATTGTCAAGAAGTGGCCCCCAGTTTACTGGTCAGTGAAACGGCAAAACCCGGGGGAGCAAAATGGTGGGATCTACACTTTTATTTATTTTTACAAAAGTCCAAAAAGTTTCCCCTTTCTCAGGGAAAGATGGATTCGTTTTTTAAGTTTTCAACCCCGCCCGCTGTGGAATGTCGTTCCTTGATTAAAGGGTGGTGCTGGGCAGGATTTAAAAATTCTTTGAAAGTGTCGAGCAAGTCAGGCCCATTCAAACCCAAATTTGGACACCCAGAAGTTTAATGGGTCCAGACTAGTTAAAAAAAAATCCCGGGATTTAAAACCAGGGGTCAGGACCATGGTTTTAAGCCGGTCTTTGTGTGTTTTGGAAAGCTCCTGCTTTGCGTGTTGGGGGAGGGGGTTAAAAAAAAAGTGGGAAAAATTTTCACCCCCGTAAAGCTTTTTTGCCCCCACTGCCCGCTTTTCAGCCCATTTGGGCCCTTCTAAAGGGTGCCACGTTGTTACTTTGTTCCACCCTGACATTAGATGTGCAGAAGACGCAAAAGTCAAATCGGGGCAATGAGACTGTCTCCCAAATTTTCCCGCTTCTACTGTCAAAATTTTTGTGGGTGGAAAGGAAATTTCTCACTTTTGTTTGTAAACGGGGGAAATTAAAAGGGGGTGGGCCCCCCAGTAATTGGGGTGTTCTTTTTTTTTTTTTTTTTTAAGAGGGGAAAACCAACACCAGGGGATTTTTTTTTAAATTTTGTTTTGATAAAAATTTTAGCAAGACAATATGGGTACAGGAAAAAAAGTTTAAAAGGGTTTAAGGGGCAAATCAAAAAATGTTTTCCCGTGAGCCCGGGGGAGGCAAAAATGGGCTTTCCTTTACCATGGGCCCTGTCAGGAATTGCTAGTAAGAAAGCAGAAGGCATTAGGTTACACAGAAAGAAAAACATAAAAATTTGTTTTTTACGCATTTAACCGTTTTGTCAGAAAAAAAAATGGTCTCGCGCCCCTCTCCTCTCGCTCAGGTACCACCTGTTGCATGTACCACCAATTGCATATAATAGGCATAGCATTTCAAATTTATTTAAATACAATTAAAAAGCTCAAAAAAAAAACACATGGTGGGATTCCTTTTCCTATTTTAAAAATTGTTATCTGAATTTAAAGTACTAAAAAACTTGCATTTAAAAAGAGCTGATAAAAAATATTTAAATCTAAATTGTACAAGGGGGTACAGGAACCATCAAAAAAAGATTGAAGAGATGTTTTTATTCGTTTTGGATTCCTTGTCTCCTCCATCGGATGCGGGGGCCCCTTCATCATTTGGCCCTATTTTTTTTGTTAGCTTTTCAGTCTGTTTGCCCTTCTGCTTTTTCCCCCTTTGTGGAACTTTTTTGTCCCAGATTTTCCCTTTTCTGCTGCCTTTTTTCCTTTTTTTTATTTTTTTTGGTTTTGGTGGGGCTGGGTTTAGCTGACAAAAGTGCCAACCCTTTTCTTTGGCCATCCTTGGCATCACCGCACTCGCGGCATGCCTTTTCTAGGCGGCGATTGTTTTGTGTTGCAGGTACCGGAAAAAAAAAAAAAAAAAAACCTGTGTAGTCTCCAGCAAAACTGGGTGTCAGGGCTGAAATCCCTTCCCCACAAAGAAATAGTCCTCTGTTGCAAAAGGTTAAAGCCCAAAACAAGAGAACTAGTTCAATCGGATAGGATCCCCCCGCCTTTTTTTCGCTGTTCATTTTTATTGCCCTTTTGCGTAGATTTTTGCAGGCAATGTAGCATCAAGCATCTGTGTGAGATGCTGTGGATCTCCCAAGCCTCGAAATTGAGGGGCACTAACAGAATCTTACTTTTTTCCTTGTCCTCCTGTAATCTTTGCCAAACTCTTACCCTTTTAAGAGTAATCAGTACTGGTGGGGTCCCCCCGCCTCCTCTTCCCCCTCCCCCTTCCTCATCCTGACCGTCACCCAAAACACTGGCTAGTTATGGTTTTCTGTGGTGACCCGCGTCCCGCACCCGCCCCCGACTCGAAAAACCCCCTAAAAAAGACCCATACAATTGGAACAGTCAAGCCGTCCATCCCCGGTGAGTAAGTCTCTGTGTCCGCCTCCCATATCCATCACTGGTGGGACCTGCTGCCCCAGAGTGCATAACGCGTGTTTCCCGTAAAAATATAACCAAATGGTAATGTGACAAGGATGTCCCCATGACCATTTTGGGGGCCTCTTCAAAAATTGCCAAAGGGTGGGCAGAGATCCCTTACTGTCTCCCTCTATGGGTCAAAAAACCCAAAATCCGACCCCTGCTAGTCGGCCATGTTTATTTCAATTGCATAATGGATTACGCTGCTCCCAATTAGGGATGTGTAGGGGGGTTTTCCCGGTGTTTCCACATCACATATCAGATGGTGAAAAGGGGAAGCCAAGCAGGGTGCGAACGCGGAAAATGCAGCTAAAACTCGAGCCTTCTTTAGCAGACAGCCAAGCCCCGTTAGTGTTGAGATATTTCTGCCAAACCCGGTTCATGAGTGTGCTAGGAAGGGGTGTGTGTAAGTCTACCATTTTAAAGGGCAGCAAGGATATTCTCCTGTTGTTGCAACTCTTGCCTGGGGGCCGGTTGTTAGCAAGCCACGGGTGTTTCAGTAGCAGAGCTGTCCCAGCTAGTGAGTGTGTTTGACGGCTCCGAGAAAAATTTAAATTTGAAAAAGGCCTGGTTCTCTTGGCACGTGTGCAAACCCCTCGGTTTGGGGTCTGGACTCTGCCCCACCCTGGCGTGTTGAAGACTGTCGGCCAAACACCATCCCCGATTCCGTATCCCCCAAAAAACTCCCCAGTGAGCAGTCAGTGAGAGAAAACCCTTTGACCGTCTTACTAGTCCATGTTCTTTGTGAGTTGGACTTTGGTGGCATAGATGAACCCAACGCGCGGAGATCTTTTCTGCAAGTGGGGGCCGGGCAGGGACAGCTTTCGGAAAAAGAAATTTGTTGGCATCTGATATTAAATGGCATGCAAGGGCCATGGCATGGGGGAAACCCCTTTGTGTCAAAAGGGGGAAAAGGGCAACTTTTCCCAAAAGGGAAACACCCGGGACAATGCAAACATTCGGGGTTTTTATTTTTTGGGTGGTTGGGTAAAAGATTTTTATGCCCAACCTGGTAACGAAGGTGGCGTTTTGGGGAGCCGCCCAATCGAAAATAGTGGCGTAATGGCTGACCCCAGCTGGTGTCCACGTATTGCATTAAAGGGGGCCCTTTTTGTATTGCCTTATCTATATGCAATTTTTTTTAAACAGAACACCCCCCTTTGCATGGGTGTGGTGGTTGTCTTATTGGTATTTTTGCTTTTGTGAAATCTCCCCATGTGTTATACTGTGGTTTTCTGCATACTGGTGTAAACAGGTATCAATTTTTACAGTATGTATTTTTTTTGCCCATTTATCATGTGACCTAAAATCATGTGATTTAATGATTTTTTTATGAGGATATAATTTGCAATGAGAATAAATGCAGAAAAAAAATGAAACGACATTTAACATGCGTTTTTTTTTGCAGCCAAAAAACAAAACAGTAGCAAAAAATAAACTGAAAAAAAGAAACCAAATCTAAAGGAAAAGAAAAAAAAAGAAAAAAAAGTAATGCGCAGTGTGTTCTTTTTTGTTTTTATTTTGTTTCCAAATTTTTTTACCACCTATTCTTTTAGTAGAGTGTCGTGGTAATAATAATAATCTTTATTTATTAGCCCCAAACATATTACAGCACTTTAAAATTTGGGGGGGTGTAGGTACAGCAAAAAAAAATAATTACGCAATAAAAAGTGCTTACAGAGGACAAGGGTGGGGCCCCCGCTCACAAGGCTTCAATCATTGGTTTGTGGATATCTTCTAATTATTATTTTTTAGGATTAACTGTTGACTTCCAGTTAACATCTCGCTGCAGCTGTTTTTATTAAATAGATGCCACAAAAAACAGCGTTTTTTTTTTTCCCAAATTTTTGCTCAAATTACACTGAGTATCTTATTAAATATTTTTACTCAGTATTTGAAAGCCGAAACTAGGAGTGGCACCTACATAGAAAATTTATCATGAAAGATTTGAACCTCTTCAGTGTCTTCAATCCACCCCGGGTTTTGGCTTGCAAATACTGATTTGAAATACTGACTCAAATACTACTATGTGTACCAAGGGTGATTTCACTGCCCTCAATAAACATGGCAGCCAAAAAGGGTTTAAATAGTTGGATCAGTTTTTAGATCTTTGCCGTTTGTAGAAACCTGACTTATTACCAGAATAAAGCTTCTTAGTAAACATTATTAAAAGGCATATTTGTGGTCACTAAGTTGTTAATATTTCAATGTAGTCTTTCATGTATGGTAACCTCTATCAACAGTGTTCTGGGACAAGAAAACATGCTTAGAAAATACCACAAGTTCTGTGTGTAAAACCTCCCTAAGGCCACATTCACACTGGCATATATTGGTCAGTTCTTTTTATATCAGTATTTGTCAGCCAAAACTAGAAGTGGTTTCAAAACACAAAATAGGTGCCAATTTTTCTTTATATATTTTTGGCTTACAAATACAGATGCAAAATACGGAACAAAATACTTTCTATTAGTGGCCTCACTGTGTAATAACAGTTGATACTGACACAGGGTAGATCTATGCAAAATAATCTAAATCAGCAGTTTAAAAGTTCATGGTTCTACCCTAATTAGCTTTAAATATGTAGGGAAATGTGAGCAAAGACTATTATCCAATGTATTGCAGTTCTGATATTCCTTTGTTTAGGAAATAGAGATAGTATCTCCTGCTTGTTACAAAAGCTTTCCTTTCTCTGCTCTCATTGCTTCAGCAGTCCTTTCCGACCATGGTGATGTCACTCCCTGCTGAGTAGTATCTCCAGCATAAGAGCTAGTTTATCTGTGTTACTGACAAACTTTAACCTATTAGAGCTCAGTAGCCTTGTGCACTACAGTTTATAAAGTTCCACCATTCATCTCAGTGTAACAGGATAGCTAGGAATAGCAGACCTGATGTGCCAAACACTGCTATAGAACTACCCAAAGTCTAACCAGGAAGTGTGAGTCTGAAGTTGGCTGTAAATAGCAGGTTCTTTAAGTCCTGGTAATACTCCTGCATAATGAATGCATCTTGCATGCCAAAAACCTAATGAATGATGATTATTCTGCATGACTTGGAGGTTGTTTTGTTTAAACTAGTAAAGCACTATGTTAAGTCATTCAACTCTAGGGCTAGAATTTTTACAAAATATAAAGCAAATTTTATACAAAACGTAATTTGATCTATAACTGAAAATTATCATTGAATACATTCTTACATTTTTTTTCTAATATCTAATGTAGTCACAATTCTGTGACTATTCTGCGGCTTCAGAATCAAAGTCTGCTAGCATTCGCTCCTCTACAGAGCAAAGGTAGATAATGAGATCACATTGCACCAGAAATGTGAAAACTCGTCAAAAGCGGTAGGACAGGATGAGAAATAATGTATTAACAAAAAATCCAAAATAATACCACCCTTAAAGGGGTTTTGCCACCATGTAATGTTGACATGGGAACCTCCAAAATGGGTATTTAATCACTTTTCTAAATATATGTGATTACAAAAAGTGAAGCCTGTGAGAGCTACAGCATTACTCAATCCCCCTTAGTTACCTGAAAGCTTCCACTAGACACGCTTCGTGAAACACTTTTTATCTGATGACAGAGAAAATGAATGAGCTTTTAAGGCACAGAGAAGAAAGTGCAGTCTATGAGGCTGTGTCTTGCTGTATTGAGAAGCCACTGTTGTACTGTTATTATTTCACTTAAGTTTTGAGACGCTCCCTTTTTCCTCACTCCTTACTCACCCCCTCCCTCTCAGCCCTGCAGCCTTCATGACTCAGTGTGATTTGTTGACATCCTCCCTGTGTGTAGGAGGTAAGTAATTCGCCCGGCAAACCCCCCTTTTAAAACTAACCCTTTTTTTTATCATTAATGTGTTTAGCGATTACGTTGACTTTCGCCATCGGCGATGGTGATAAACGGCCTCATCGACAAGATATTCGATGGGAGATAGTTTTCCCAGACCATTGAAGTTATGGGAGGGCAAAAACACCCCATTTTCACCCAAAACAGGGTGGAGAATGGAATTAAACATCCACAAAGTCAAAAGGATCGTGTCATTTGGCAACCATTAGGTTAAAAAGTCACGAAAAAAAGTCAAAGACCATTTCACTTCCCCGTCTTGCACCACAGAAAGCCCTTAAACTGCATGACCCACAAATTAAAAAGTGCCCCGAAGGGGAGTATGATTTGAAAAATTTTTACTTTAATGGACATTTAATACCTGTCCCGGAAGCAGCTGAGCCCCAAACCCGCATGAACCCCCCGATTAAAAAAATGCCGAAAAAAGGAGCTTTTTAACCACCATTTTAGTTGAACTGGACATTTACTATACCTGTCCCGGGGGCCCCAGCATGAGCCCAAAAAGTTTGACCCCCAAATTAAAAAAAGGCCAGGAAAAGGGTCTTTTAACCCCCCATTTTAGTTTAAAAAGGCATTGATATACCTGTCGGGCGCGTATGCCCCTTAAACCTGTCTGACCCCCAAATTAAAAAGTGCCCGGGGAAAAGGAGTCTTTGAAACCCCATTTTTTAGGGGGTTGAAAACTGGACATTGGGCCTATACCTGTCCTGGGCCGAGTTTTACATTAAACCGGTTGACCCCCAAATTAAAAATTTTCCGGAAAAAAAAGGAGTCTTTTCAAAACCCATTTTAGTTTAACGGCATTGACTATACCGTCCTGGGGCCCGATGAGCCCCCAAAACCCCCCATGACCCCCACATTTAAAAAGTGCCGGAAAAAAGGAGTCTTTTAACACCCTTTTAGTTTAACGGGCAGACTATACTGCTGTACCCCCAGTTGACCATTTAAAATTGTCTGGCCCCAGATAAAAAGTGCTGGGAAAAGGGTCTTTCAACCACATTTTAGTTGAATGGACATTGACTTTCCTTTCTGTACCGCAGTAGACCCTTAAAAATGTCTGGCCCCAGTTTAAAAATGCGGGGAAAAAGGGGTCTTTCAACCCATTTTAGTTTCACTGGACATTGACTATACCTGTCCCGGGCCCCCAGCATGACCCCCAAACCTGTTTGACCCCCAAATAAAAAGTGCTGGGAAAAGGGGGTCTTTGACCCCCCATTTTAGTTGAACTGGAATAGACTATACCTGTCCTGGGCCACAGCATGACTAAACCGTTTGCCCCAAATTAAAAGTGGGGAAAAAGGAGTCTTTGAACCACCATTTTGTTAAATGGACATGATATACTGCCTGGGCCCCGCATGACCCCCAAACCTGTTTTACCCCAAA
>JAODAL010020513.1:0-69242 GCA_025379985.1 Phyllomedusa bahiana
GCCCCTTTGGGTTTTTTTGGGATCAGCGGCCTCACTTGCTTTGGCTTTGGCTCTCCGTTTTTTTGGGGCAGCAGCACGGCCCTGATGTTGGGCGGGGACGCCCCCCTGGGGCATGGTCCCCCCACCAGCCCTGTGACCCCTCGTCGTTGCGCAGGCCAGCTGCAGGTGGGGGGGATGTGCGGGTTTCTTGTTGTCCCGGGCGGCATTCCCGGTAACTCCAGGATCTCCGCGGTCAGTACCCCACAGGGGCCAAAAAGGGGGGAAGCGCCGGCGCCCCCCCCCTGGGTGTGGCCCTTGGGGAATTTGTGCACCACCGACGGGGAACTCACCTCCCGGGGATGAGCGGGTCTTGGCCTTAGCCCGGGCTTTGCCCCCTTTGTTTGCCGCGTCCGACATCTTTTAAAAAACCTCGAGAATCTTCAAAAACTACGGGAAAAAATGAGCTCTGCGGGGCTGCCCCCTTTTATATAGGCATGGGCCCCGCCCCTTCCCGCCCCCACGGCTCCTTCTTTGGTTAGATGTGAAGTGACCCCTTTTTTCCGGCTTGGGGGAAAACACCAATCAGCTGAAAGGGGAGGGCCTGACATCACCACGGGTCCATGACTCTTTATCCAATGAACAGCAGCACAGCTGGCTCATTTGCATGCCGTTATAAAACCGTGCGGGGTCGGCGCTCGTCACTATCTTTTACCTAAAAGGATATTGCTTTATCAGCCTGATCCCCCCAAAATCCCCCGCCTGCGCCAAGAAGGGCCCCAAGAAACCCTCCCAAGACCCCAAAAGAAGGAGGCAAAACGCGGGAGTGCCGAAAAGGGAGTACTCCATCTAGTGACAAGGTGCTCAAGGGTGCACCATGAACCGGGATCCCTCCAAAGGGCCCTGACCCTCATGAAAACCCCCCGTCAATGACTCTTTGAGCGCATCCAGGGGAAGCGTCCCGCCTGGCTATAAAACAAGCGCCCACCATCACCCCCCGGGAGATCCAGTCCGCCGTGCGTCTGCTGCTTCCCGGAGAGCTGGCCAAGCACGCAGTGTCCCAGGGGACCAAGGCCGCACCAAAGTACACCCGGCCAAGTGATCCTGACACCCATAACCCAAAGGCTCTTCTCAAGCCCCACCCCCCGACAGAGCTGTGCCCGGGGGGGATCCTAGAAAAACCCACAACACTTGTACTGTCTCTCCTAGAGGCAGAGCTCACAATGATGGCGGCCGCTCCCTGTGCTCCGGGAATATTGTGCCCAGAAACATGAAGCGTCTGCGGAGTCTGTTCCTTCTTGCGCCGATTCCCTTATTGGGCATTGCCGCAGCAGATGACCGTCTGTTCTCCCTTCAAATTTTCACCCTGGACAGAGCATGTTGTCCGATTCCCAAAAAAACCCTTACTATAAAATACCGCAGGGTTCTCGGCCATGGGGAAATATAAAGGAACCCCTTTTACCCCTCTGTTATTATATGGTAGAGTCTAGGACTTCACATCCGATCCTATACTCGGTCTGTATGACTGGATTGGTCTCCACAATGCAGTGACCATAGGGTTTTCATAGCACAGTCTGCTGCGCGGAGTCTTCCCCAGAACAGACTGCGGGACACGTTCATTTAGCTGCAATCGCTCTTCATCAAGTATTTCAGCCGCGATCTATATGAAATCCATTCACTCATTTCAATACATACTATATACAAGGGTTTATGGGAAAGAGGTGAGAAGCCCACAGCGCCTCGTTGGTTTAACAAATCCCAATTTGCTTTTGACCCCCGAGTTTTGAAAAAAAAAGTTTTTTTTAGCCAAGCCAGTATCTCTCAAGACTCGGGGGGTCAAAAAAAATTGAGGATTTGTTACAAAAAAAGGGCGCTGGGGGTTCTCACCCCCTTTCCCAAATGCCTTGTGATATTGCAGATGCTAAGTAGAGGGCGAAAAGGCAAAACAAAAACTCTACAAGCCGTTCGTTCAGTGCTCTCCTTAAGGAGAGATCTTCCCTTCCTGCAATACATCACTCGACAGATTTACAATGACATTATTATCTAGAAATGTATTTATTCAGGGTTTGTTCCTTTTTTTAATGTATTTCTCTGTGGTAAATCGGCCTCTGTACATTGTAAATATGGAATCTCTATCATTACTGAAACCATTATCCTCATTTTAACAGTCACAACCAAATATATATATATAATATTACAGACCCGATACAATGACTCTTCCGTGACTTCTTCCTTCTCCTCATTCCGATTGTTGGTGAATGGAATCTTCTCATATACTAAATGCATCTTTTCCTTCACGCCCATTATCCTGTAGTGATTCGGCCGCTTCTGAACCTATCAGTAAGTGTAACTATTCAGCGCTGTCAATCAGAATTGACTGAACAAGTAACGTCCTGGAAACTCGTTACAATGAGAAAGTAGCGACTGACTTTGGTTTCAGCTCCTCCATTCACCGTCCTGCGAGGACCTCTAGTGGTTACAGGCGGTATCACCGCACTCACCACTATCCTGAATGACATAAAACTGAAAGGGTTATTACTGGAATCAAAAAATGTGATGCAACGAAAAAACCAAGAAGCAAATGTAAATCTATTATTATCATGTAGTAAATTGCAACATCATTATACAGAGTAGTGTTACACTGCACTTGGCAGCTACACTGTAGCAGGGCGGCCGGCTGACTAGTACACATGCCCAGCACATAAGTAGCTACTAGGCATGCATAGGAATCAATGGAAAGCGGCAAAACCTCGTCTAAACCTTCAGTGCGTCGTTGACGCGTTTTTCACCCCAGCTATTAATTTGTATGGATGTTTCAGATGAGGTTGTGATGCTGGAAATTCAGCCATGTGAACATATCCTAAAAAGAAATACTAGAAATTGTCCTGGGAACAGGGACATGTTCACCGTCTGAAATGCGTCAGCAGGATTGCCATGTTAGATGTTACCCTCTGTACTAGCATGACTCAAAGAAATCATTAGTTTCCTTCTAACTGCTGGAATTTCTAGTATTTCGTGTGGATTAGCCATCGATCCTGGATGAGCATGTCCGTGCCGTAAAGAACAATGAGACACATTAGAGGAAACCAGGTGTGACAACTATCGGGACAAGGGTGAGCCTGATCTGCTTTTTGTCTTCATAACCTAAAATGGGCGGGGTCGGAGTCGGCGGGTGTCAGGTGGAACTAACAACTGGCACCTTCTGCATATAGAGCCCGCTCCATACACCCTGACCGTCGCCGCGATGTACCGGGACATCAAGGGGCTTATCCCTTACTGCAGATTCTAAGGGGTTAAAATCATGGGACCAAACTTCTCTCCAGTCAGGGCTGCTGGTGACAAGTCTTTGCTGTCACTGGACCTTTATGGCCTCACTAAGTGACCCTTCCCCCTTCCCCCCAAACCTTACTGACCTCATGGAAGTGACTGTATGTCAGTAAGAAGGGCGACAGTGGACGGGGCAAGATGGCTGCCCTCCCCAAGAATTCCTGATGATTGGTAAAACATTGAGGGTCAGTAAGGAATGTTAGGGCAGACAATCATATCTAAACTACTTTAGAGCAGATTTTGGGGTCCCCCCCCCCCCCTCCCCGTCTGAGCCTCTTTTTTCCCATTCTGGGCGGCCGGTCTATTGATGACGTTTCGTGAAAATGTCTCCTGATTCCTTCTTCCTCCCATGTGATTGCGGTGATTAAGGGCAGCCACTGGTGGCGGGCGCTGTGTCGCAGCCGCCGGATCCTCTTATCATTTCTCCCTTTAATTGTCTGTTGACAAAAGCATTTTTCATCCATACAAAAGCGTCGGGCGAGGATCGGGGCCAGGCGCCACATTGCGTCTCCACTCAGGAGTCTGAGAATGTGGGGAGCGTCCATACATCCAGCATTGGGGGGGGTGGAGGCAATCAGCATGGAGGCCAGCAGACACATCTGCCTGGTTGTACATCCCTGAGTAGATCAGGGGTCTTTGGAAGTTGGGTGACAACCCAGTGTGAGCTTTAATGACGACCATATTGGTTGTCACCCAGCTTTCCTGGAAAGAGAAAGGTTGGAGAGATTCTTACAACTTGACAGGAAGCTGTAAAAGTATCTGACAAACTGAGCTCTACTTCACGTCATCTAACAATGCTGCAAATTACTCACTGAGCTATGAGGCACTTGACAAACTCAGCTCTGCTGCATCTGACAAACTCAGCTCTGCTTTATGACACACAACAGGCTCTGCTGCATCCGGCACACAACAGGCTCTGCTGCATCTGACAAACTCAGCTCTGCTTTATGACACAACAGGCTGTGCTGCATCTGGCACAACTGGTTCTGCTGTATCTGACACACAGCTCTTCTATATCTGAAACACTCAGCTCTGCTACATTGGACACACTCAGCTCTGCTACATTGGACACACTCAGCTCTGCTACATTGGACACACAAACAAGCCTATGATGCAACTAACCACACTCAGGGTTCATTATCAGTACTTGCACATCATGTTCTTCTACATCTGACACACTCAGTTCTTCTGCATCTGACACACTCAGTTCTTCTGCATCTGACACACTCAGTTCTTCTGCATCTGACACACTCAGTTCTTCTGCATCTGACACAACCAGCTCTTCTGCATCTGACACAACCAGCTCTTCTGCATCTGACACAACCAGCTCTACTGCATCTGACACAACCAGCTCTACTGCATCTGACACACTCAGCGCTACTGCATCTCACACACTCAGCGCTACTGCATCTGACACACTCCGCGCTACTGCATCTGACACACTCAGCGCTGCTTTATGACACACAACAGGCTCTGCTGCACCTGACACATTCAGTTATCTTACATCTTTTACAACTGACACAAGTAGCTCTACTGCACTTAACACACATCTGTCCTGCACGTAACACATTCAGCACTGCTGCATCTCACCTACTCAACTTTCTTTGTAAGCTAAGCTACAGCTGAGACACTCAGCTCTGCTGCATTTGACACACTTAGCTCTGCTGCATTTGACACACTTAGTTCTGCTGTATCTGTCCTATTGAGTTTTACAGCACAAAACACACCAACCTAAGATGCAGCTAACATACTCAGCTCTGTAACATCTAATGAAAAAGAAAAAATGGACCCGGCGCACGTGCAGGATAAAAAGCCCGAGCGAGAGGCTTTTACATTAAAAAAGTATTTATTCTTAGAAAAAATGCAAAGATTTTCACTTCACAAAATAAAACACAAAACCTACAGAGTATACTTTTAGCGTTTCATGCGAGAGAGCCCTCGCTTCATCAGAAGTTTACATTTTATGGTGTTCAAAGAGAATATATATAACGATACATGAGTTGCAATTGGATACACTCGTGTCTGCACCAATGACGTGCAGGGGCGGGGGTTCAGTAGTGTTACTGAAAGACATAGGAGAAGACAAGTGTCTATCTGAGGATCACAAGAAACCATTGGACAGAGGAAATTGATCAAGGGAAAATTGGATGAGAAGATGTTAATCAAAGAGATGAAGCATTGAGAAAAAAAAAAAAAAAAAAACAAGGAAGAAATTCTTGGAAATAGGCAAGGGAGAACAAAGAGGATCAATGTGAAGGAGCGAGAAATCGGGCCCAGTGATAACGTCATCTAGTTGTATTAGGTTTTCAATTGTAAATAGATTTGGTGCTTATATGCTAGTCCCCCGTGATGTAGATAAAATCAGGGGTGTATAAGTGACAATAAATATACGTGTAAGTTCTTATCTAGGGGGTGGCTGAAAATTTTTAACCAATCGTGAAGGGGCAGGAGATATGGATGGGCAAATAGTAGGGCCTCTGGCACAATTTAAAATAATAGGCCTAAAATATCCAGTTTAGAGGGCGCCAAATGACAATTCAAATGTAACTGCTGAATGGTCCGTGATTGGTGAGTGTTATTGCGGGAGAATATGGATAGGACAATCACAGAGGGAGCTACGACTCTGTGGCGAAACAATAGAAAAAATACATTTTCTTTGTGAGATTACTGATGACAGTCGTTGTCCGTGGATGAGATGGAAATGCGGTTGCTAGGTTCAGGGAATTAAAAATACCTTAGGAAAGTTTCACCGCACGTGGATGGAATGTATTTATTTCACTTATAATAGAAATATTTAGGTATAATGAATGAAAAATACTGATGAATACCCGAGAGATCTAGTGAGTACCGGTATTCTACAGTGTAACATGCCCACTTAATAATAATAATATTCTGTATATTAATAAAAACATCACGGTGGTGTTTACAAGAATGAAGTCTGAATTTCAGAATCAAAATTATTGCTACGGACTTTAATAAGGTGCACTTGCTAATACAAGGGGAAGTACCAGCTCCTAGGGTAGTATATACTGGCGCAAAATAACTATATATTTGATTTATAAAGGAAGGTTCTTGGGTACTTCGAACAAAAGAATCAATTTGTTCGCGCTAGTGTGATTCTCAATCGCCAGAGGAAACTATTTCTATTAAGAGTAGTTATTCCTCATTATATATATATATATATATATATATATATACTATATATATATTTATATATATATTATAGTATATATTATACTACTATATTATATATATATATATATATATATTTATATATATATATTATATGATAAAATAGTATTCGGGAATGGAGCAAATTAATAACTAGAAAAACTACGTGGCTACATGTTTCTACATGAGAATACGATGATACTATTAAAGGACGGAGTATAAAAAGGACAAGAATAAAACCACATTGTCAGTTTTAACACATGTTAGTGGTAGAGTGAATAACATAAAAGTGGATTTTTGTAAAAATAAAATAGACTCTGCTGTTACAGAGTCCTAGTACATAATGGTGAACAATCACGCTATGTTTATATTTGATACACAACTTTGTATAATATATGATAATAAAAAGACGATTCAGTTATTTTTTCTTATTTCTATTGCTTGTGACTGTAGTTTTCATGTTACAGAACTGCCAACCTAAAATGTCGGGTCCTGACATGTTATAAATAAATAAATAAACTATACATTATGGTATTCAAGAATCTTGAACAGTAGGTATGTTGTATTAGATGTAAGTTTAATATATGAGTTCAGTGGGCGTCATTAAGGCACTTGAGGAGGTAATGTTTTAGGCCTTGTAGATCCAATAGATTTCCCTCTTTTGGAGGGCTTGTGAGCGATTGTGTTGTTCAAGAGGAAGGGTATCTATCGGGGTAATTCTTATGGCATTTAAAATCTTTTTGATGGAATTCATGAGGTGGCGGGAGACACTATGTTTTTTTTAGAGCATGTCCACCGTTTAATGCATTGCCCTATGGCCATTGAGGCGAAGAGTGTAGGGGTTGGATGGTTCTGCCAACGTACTGAATGTTGCAAATTCAGTCAATTACGGTAAATCACAAAAGAGCTTTTTGCAATTGAGTTCATTGTTGATGGATATGTTTTGGGGTGGGTATTAGAAGTGATTTGTGTTTTTTGTGCAAAATACTTAGACAAGCAATGGATATCTGTGGAGGAGCGCATGGGAACTGCAGGGTTAGGGAATGTTCTTTGGGAGTGTCCATAGGGTTTTTGTCCGGCTTAGGGGCTATTGATTTTTTATATTTGTCTCTTCCTGTCAGTCGATTCCTGGTATATTGGAAACTATAGGCCCAAAGAAAGGGTCTTTTTTAGAGGAATATGCCATGTTGTTCTAATGTGTTTTTAATTTTTGATGGGAGGTATTGTACTCTAGTGAATTAGAGATAATTTGAATTTTTTTAGGAAGTATTTTTCATCATTTACCTATTCTATTTTCAATTTTCTGTTCTTTTTTCCAAGCAGCTCTTTATGGGATAATTTTTGAATTCTTCTTTTGCATTTTGCAATAATGCTATGGATTATTTTTTTCTTGTATCTGTTGTTTTCCTCTTTTTGCCATATGCTGGTGATCATCTGATAATACTTACACCACTACCAGCGGCAACACAACTGCAAATATTGGGCATAATTACATTTCAGGAAATCACTAAAGAAGTTCTTTAGGATTTCCATGTAATGTATTGCCCTTGCTTGAGTCATGTGCCGTGGTAGGTAGGTGAGGTGTGTATATCATATATATATATATATATATATAGATACCTACATATATATATTATTATATATCTATATATATATAATATATATATATATATATATATTCTATATATATATATATATACTATATTATATATATATATATATATATCGCCGCAATCCTGCCAGTGGGCACCAAGGTTCGCAATTGTGTTTTTCAGAAATGTTTTTTGTGACAGAACCATACGTTGTTTTTGGCGATATTGCTTTTTAATCTATATTGGGAGGAAGGGGTGCCCCATTTTGGTTTTCTGCACCAGCCACTTTCACAGGAGTTTATAAGAATGCAGCTTGCAGGTTTCGGTGTTTTTTATTTTCTTTCTCTTACCGGTTAATGACGGTCGGTTGACCCAGTGCAGGAGGCTGGATTTGGCTCTATTGAGAGGTAAAGATAGCATAGGGACTTGCCCGACATGAGATTACGGTTGTACAGTTCAGTGGGCAGCTTAAGCATTTTTTGATCAAAAATATGTGAACCAAGAATCTCAAAGTTTTTTCATAGCTGCTATGATGTCTCTCATACACTGCACACACAGAAGAGGAGATTCTGCTCCCCCATATATCTCTATAGGGGACTAGCTGCTATGATGTCCCCCATACACAGAGAAGAGGAAACCCTGCTCGTCTATATCTCTATAGAAGACTAGCTGCTATGATGTCTCCCATACACAGAGAAGAGGAAACCTGTCCTCTATATCTCTATAGAAGAATAGCCTGCTATGAATGTATCCCATACACAGAGAAGATCCCGCCCCTATATCTCTATAGAAGATTAGCTGCTATGATGTCTCCAATATAAAATGAAGATCCTGCTCCCTATATCTCTATAGAAAACTAATGGCTATGATGCCACCCATACACTGTACACAGAGGAGATCCTACCCCTATATATTTATAGAAGACTAGCTGCTCTGATGTATCCCATACACAGAGAAGAAGAGACCCTGCTCCCATATATTTCTATAGAAGACTATTTGCTCTGATGTCTCCCATACACAGAGAAGAGATCCTGACCCCTATCTCTGTATAGGGGACTAGCTGCTCTGATGTCTCTCATACACAGAAAAGAAGAGATCCTGCTCCCATATACTGTATCTCTATAGAAGATGAGCTGCTATGATGTCTCCCATACACAGAGAAGAGAAAACCCTGCTCCCATATATCTCTATAGGAGGGATTGTGCTATGATGTCTACCATCTACAGAGAAGAGTAAACCATGCTCCCATAATATCTCATAGGAGACTTGCTTGCCTGATTGATGTTCTCCATATATACAGAGGAGATCCTGCTACCTTTTATATTCTATAGAGTTAACTTTGGGGAGGGGAGGGGGGTGGTGGCTATGACGCCACCCATACACGGTACATGGAGGAGATCCTGCACCCTAGATCTGTATAGAAGACTATTTGCTCTGATGTCTCCCATACACAGAGAAGAGGAGATTCTGCCTCCTATATCTGTATAGTGGACTAGCTGCTATGATGTCTCCCATATACTGCACACACAGGAGAAGGCAGGACCTTTCCACTATATCTCTATAGATGACTAGTTGCTATGATGTCTCCCTTACACAGAGAGAGGAAAAACCCGCTCCCATATATCTCTATAGTAAGAACTAGCATGCTATGCCGTACTCCCATACACAGAGATTTATCCTGCCTTATCTCTATAGGGAGACTAAGCTGCTTATGACGTCTCTCAACACAGAGAGAGGGAAACCCTGATCCATATATCTCTAATAGAAGACTAGCTGCTATGTATCTCCATAACACAGAAGAAGAGGAACCCTGCTCCATATATCCTCTATAGAAGAAATAAGCTGCTCATGATTCTCCCATACACTGCACAGAAGAGGAGATACTACCCCCTATATCAGTATAGGGGAATAGCTGTTAAGAAGTCTCCCATACACAGAGAAGGGGAGATCCTGTGCCCCTATATCTCTATAGGGGACTAGCTTCTATAATGTCTCCCATTAACAGATAAGAGGAAACCCTTCTCCCATATATCTCTATAGGGGATTGGCTGCTATGATGTCTCCCATACACAGAGAAGAGAAATCCCTGCTCCACTATATCTCTATAGAGGGCTAGCTGCTATCATGTCTCCCATACACAGAGAAGAGGAAACCTTGCTCCCATTTATCTCTTTAGAAGACTAACTGTTATGATGTCTCCCATACACAGAGAAGAAGAGACTCTGCTCCCATATATCTCTATAGAAGACTAGCTGCTATGATGTCTCCCATACACAGAGAAGAGGAGATCCTGGCATTAAGACTTGATTTTTTAAAATTTTATTTATAACATTTTATTAAACTTTTTACCCGATTAGGGGACTTGAACATGAAATTGCTCAATTACTTCTTTTTAATACACTTGCAATATTTCTGTTCTTATTGCAGCTATATTTTGCCAGGTCAGCATAACATGAATTTAGGTCCATCTATGACAAGATCCCAAATATGGGGTATATTGTTAGGACCCCAACTCCCAAAGCAACCTTGAAATCACATCATGAAGGGGCCAGTGTGGTGAGAGAGGGAGCCCCTTTTTTAAACTACATAGATGTTGCATAATAAACCCTGTTGAGTTCGATACTGGTTTGACCAAACCTGTGAAAAAAATTTGAGTTCCAGATATTCTCGAAAACCTATCCCTAAAAAAAAAAAAAAAAAATAAAAAAAAGCTGTAACTTAAAAGCTTTATAGGGGGTGCAGAGCAGAGTCAGTCGTTCGCTACAGGCCCTGGAGCTTTAGGTTACACCTCTGAACCCTAACCCTAAATTGGGGTTTAAAGGGGTTGTCTCACTACAAAGATTGTTTTTAATGTTAAAGAT
Organism: Phyllomedusa bahiana; assembly: GCA_025379985.1. Taxonomy (NCBI): domain Eukaryota; kingdom Metazoa; phylum Chordata; class Amphibia; order Anura; family Hylidae; genus Phyllomedusa; species Phyllomedusa bahiana. The sequence continues at coordinate 10,928 of JAODAL010020513.1, forward strand.
TTTGCAAAAACAAGTCACTTTGCAATATGTGTCCATTACCAGTGTCCTACTATTTCTTGATATCCCCTCTTGTATGGGCTGCAATAGCTCCTCAGGTCGCTATAGCTACAGACCTGTTGGATCTCTCCTGATAGGCTGCCAGCACTGGTTGCTATAGCTACAGACCTGGCTTCTACTGCAGCCTAGGGGAAGCCATAAGGGTTAACTAACCATTCGGCGGTGCTCCCTGCGCGGTGTCACATCCGGTCACCATAACCTAGGGGTGACCCAAATTATTGTTATTGGAAGTGAAGTTAGATGGGACGCCGGACGCCGTAATATAAGTGACGCTTCACCGGATCGGGAGCGCAGCCCAACAGTAAATTAGCTACTAAAACCCTGTAGCAACCTATGATCCCAATGTAGGGTCATCGTCCACTTTGTGGTAACTCAATGAGGGCTGAGCCAAATCACTTAAATATGGGTCAAATATGAAAGAATCCAACACGTAACAATAGTGTAGATAAAGGGTTTTTAGTTTTTTTGATCTATTTTTACCTAGGGACTTCCTGGGCCTCGTTGAAAAGGGGTATTGGGAGCATTCCAGCATCAATCCCTCACACCTGCTGGGTGACGTAAGGAAGAGTTAAAGCTTAATACATCAGGAAGAGGAGTCATACATAGCAAGTGCGCCAAATATTATGCCCCGCCCATTTCTATAGGACATACCCCGCCTATAGCGACATCACAGTAGTGACTACAATTCCTTTACCAAACACCTAATAGACAGACATACAGTATAGGACGGTATTTATATGTATTAATAGTACAGTGTTATTACAGGACCCGTGTAGACTGCACTATAAAGTACAGTGCGGAAAGGGTATTTATCCTTATAGTAAATGGCTGTATTATTTATATGTAGTGTGATGTGGTGTTATTTATATATACAGTACAGGGAGGTATTTATCTGTATGGAAATGCGGGAATTTTATTTTGTAGTGTGATCTTTTATTTTTTTTTATTTTAACTTTACAGGAGGGGTATTTTTAGTATGATAAAATGGGGGGGTTATTTATGTGTAGTGTGATGCGGTATTATCTATAATATATTTAATGACTATATTATTTCTATGTACAGTAAAGAAAGAATTTTCTGTATGGTAGATGGCTGTATTGTTACATTTTAGGACAATACAAACATGATTCTGGTGACTTTAAAGATTAGAAGAGACGATCAAGATGTCACCAAACCACAACACAGACATTTAGGAGGTTTCTGAAGATCTTGTTTACAAAATCCTTGAAAAAATGAGGGGGTGTTCATTTGACGGGGCATCACAAGATACTCAAGCGTGTCCGTCACCGGTATTGAAGCGGTCTTCCATTCATCACATTCATGTACCCGAACACCCATGTAAACCCGACAACTCCCTGGGAACACCCATGTAAACCCGACAGCTCCCTGGGAACACCCATGTAAACCCAACAACACCCGGTGAACACCCTTGTAAACCCACCAGCTCCATAGAAACACCCATATAAACCCATCAGCTCTCTGGGAACACCCATGTAAACCCATCAGCTCCCTGGGAACACCCATGTAAAGCCATCAGCTCCCTGAGAACACCCATGTAAACCCATCAGCTCCCTGGGAACACCCATGTAAACCCAACAGCTCCCTGGGAATACCCATTTAAACCCAACAGCTTCCTGGGAACACCCATGTAATCCCGACAGCCCCCTGGGAACACCAGTATAAACCAGACAGCTTCCTGGGAACACCCATGTAAACCCGACAGCTTCCTGGGAACACCCATGTAAACCCGACAACTCCCTGGGAACACCCATGTAAACCTGACAACTCCCTGGGAACACCCATATAAACACAACAGCTCCCTGGAAACACCCATGTAAACCCAAAAACTCCCTGGGAACACCCATGTAAACCCGACAGCTCCCTGGGAACACCCATGTAAACCCAGCAACTCCCTGGGAACACCCATGTAAACCCAGCAACTCCCTGGGAACACCCATGTAAACCCATCAACTCCCTGGGAACACCCATGTAAACCCAGCAACTCCCTGGGAACACCCATGTAAACCCATCAGCTCTCTGGGAACACCCGTGTAAACCCAACAGCCTCCTGGGAACACCCGTGTAAACCCAACAGCCTCCTGGGAACACCCGTGAAACGCAGCAGCTCCCTGGGAACACCCATGTAAACCCAACAACTCCCTGGGAACACCCATGTAAACCCTACATCCTCCTGGGAAGCACCCATGAAAACCCAACAGCCTCCTGGGAACACCCATGAAAACCCAACAGCCTCCTGGGAACACTCATGTAAACCCAACAGCCTCCTGGAACACCCATGTAAAACCCAACAGCCTCCTGGGAAACACCCATGGGTAAACGCAGCAGCCTCCTGGGACCGACCCAAGTAAAACGCAGCACCTCCTGGGAACACCCATGTAAACGCATCAGCCTCCTGGGAACACCCATGTAAACGCAGCAGCCTCCTGGGAACACCCATGTAAACCCAACAGCCTCCTGGGAACACCCATGAAAACCCAACAGCCTCCTGGGAACACCCGATCTAAACCCAAGCACACGCCTACCTGGACACACATCATAGGCAGAATAATGGGTGAGAAAGGGATCCCTCTACCTCTAAAACCAATTAGATGCAATGGTCACTATTCCCTGCGGCATCTAAGCGGTTATACAGCTCTGAGCCCTTTGTCCACTCTTCCGCCATTAGAGCAAGGTCCTTTCCACCATCAGACCCCGAGCCCCTGCTTCCTCCACACATGGCACTGATGAACAGCTCACTTTCCCTGCCATAAAAAGACGTATTGTGGCCCTTGTCCTGTTACCGACATGGACGTATCCATTCCTCCCGGTACTGGTAAGATACTCCGGAGCGGGATTATTGCAGAAAACTGCAGCTGACACTCTTCATGTAACAGAAGGGAACGGAGCCGGCTCTGGTTCCCTGCTTGTATTAACCCATAATGGATCAGGTACCCTGGGGCGAACTGACAGGTATGTTCACACGGCGGTCAATTTAGTCCGTACTTCAGGGTGTAATTGAGCTGCAATATGCCCCGAAGTATGGACTGTAACTACGGTAATCATAGCTCTCACAGAGAGCACCGTAGAAGAAAAACACCCAAGCTGCAAAATTGTGTTTTTTTGGTCATTTCACGTCCCCTAAAAATTGGAATAAAAAGTGATCAAAAAGTCGCATCTATCCCAGAATGGTGCCAATAAAAACTACACTTCAAAATGCCCCCCCTCCCCCTTCCTGAGGTCTATAGGTGGAAGAGCGTAACTTTAAGACCTAAAAAATGTTCATCATTGGAACTGAGGAAGCGCGTAGTTGCGTGAAATGCGTTGTGCACTGCTGTGTAATGGAAACGCCCTGTAGAGCACAACATATAAGATTGAAGAGCTTATAGCGTCAGTTTTCCCCATTGGACCCGAGGAAGCGCGTAGTTGCATGAAACGCGTTGTCCTTTGTATGATTATTCAGTGACTTCACTTTATCAGTCTAGCGCTGCATTTCTATACCTCCCACCACTATATTTTATCAGCAGTGTTGTATTTTATATAATGTATATTCCTCCTTCTGTTTGCAATGGACCAAAGAAAGAAACGTGGCTCCTGGTGACTGATTGTCTCTAACTCGGAGTCTGGTGATTGTGCAACAAGATGAGGTTAGGGTAATACTAACAATGGGATAAGCTACTGCCCAAACATCCTGCACCAGGAGCGCTCGCTAACATGATTAGATACAGCTCAGCAGAGAGTATCACACAGAATAGGATTAGATACACGGCTCAGCGGAGACAGTATCACACAGGATAGGATTAGATACACGGCTCAGCAGACAATCACACAGGATAGGATTAGATACACAGCTCATCAGACAGTATCACACCGGATAGGATTAGATACACGTCTCAGCAGACAGTATCACACAGGATAGGTATTAGATACACACCAGCAGACCAGTATCACAACAGGATAGGATTACGATACACGGCGTCAGCAGAACAGTAATCCCACACAGGAAAGGAATTAGATACACACTCAGCAGACATATCACACAGGATAGGGATTAGATAACACGGCTCAGCAGAACGTATCACACAGGATAGATTAGATTACACAGCTCAGCAGACAGTATCACACAGGATAGGATTAAATAGCACAGCTCAAGAGTACACACAGGATAGGATTAGATACCCTGGCTCAGCGACAGTATCACAGAGGATAGGATTTAGATACCCCACGCTCAGCAGACATATCACAAAGGATAGGATTAGATACACAGCTCAGCAATCTGTATCACACAGGATAGGATTTAGTACACAGCTCAGCATACAGATATCACACAGGATAGATATAGATTACACGGCTCAGCAGACAGATCACACAGGATAGGATTAGATACACAGCTCAGCAACAGTTATCACACAGGATAAATTAGGATACACAGCTCAGCAGACAGTATCACACAGGATAGATTAGATAACACACTCAGCAGACAGTATCCACACAGGATAAGGAATAAATACACAGCTCAGAGAGTATCACACAGGATAAGGATTATTAGATACACGGCTCAGCAGTAACAGTATCACAAAGATAGAGTTCACATACACGGCTCAGCAGACAGTATCACAAAGGATAGGATTAGATACACAGCTCAGCAGACGGTATCACACAGGATAGGATTAGATACACAGCTCAGCAGAACAGTATCACATAGGATAGGATTATATAGAAAATGAAAAAAAGGAGAGGGCGCTCTATGTGAAAGTACGTCAGGAAATTCAATAAAAGAATACAAGTAAAGCTATTTAAAAATGAGGACTATAATAAGGAAGAATTCTATGTTGATGCAAAGATGCGGGGAATTCATAATATCCCATAAAATTAGAGCTACCCGTGTCTGTATTCTCTATGGGAGGCATCTTAGCAATTATATTAAGAAACCTAAAAACATTGCAGGTATTTCAAGAGAGTAGCCTATGTGCAGGTCGGCTACAATCCAGAGTTCTAAATAGAATCACAATAATAAAGTTACTAACGTGGGACAAAGTGAGAGAAACGAGAGTACTGATATAAATAACGATAATAAAAAGGGACTAAAATTAGGAATTCCTGAGTAATTAACATTTATAAATCTGTCTGCAAAACAGTAAACAAAAAACAAAAAAAAACCAAAAAAAAAAAGAAACAATGCACCCGACATACACTGAGAGTGAACAGCACTAAATGATCTCGATACAAATATAAACCATATGATAACAGGAAACAGAACATCACCAGAATACCGCTCTTCTTTGTAATATTGCGGAATCGATCGTCGGGTTGTCCGCTGGATATATAATCTATGGGCTGTACGGTTAAGTGTTAAGAGGGGTCCTGTAGTTGACAATTTTGAAATGCCTCGATGCACTATGATATGAGATTCACCTTATAGATACGTGATCTGTGCCCATTTCAGTCTAAATGTAGGGGAGACGAGTGGTGCGATCCCAATGTATTTGCAGGTATTCGGATGTTCACCTTGCCAACAGTGAACCCCAAGGGGTAAATGAACTGTCGAGCTCGTTTTTTAGATTGGACATTTTTTGGGTCTTGTTAATAACTGTTTTGTTTTTATAACTCTCACTATGATCATGAGACTTCGTTCCACTATCGGGCTAGTTTCCTCATTTTATCTTTATATTTAGCACTAATCAACTCGGGGTTATATCCCCTCTGCCAATCTGTTTCCCTGTTTATCATGGTTATATTTTTGTATCGAGATCATTATTGGCTGTTCCACTCTCTAGTGTAATGTCGGGTGCACTTGTTTCTTTTTTTTTTTTTTGGGGGGGAGGGGGGGTTGTTGCTTTTTTTGTTGCAGCGATTTAAAATGTATAAAACTCAAGAATTCCTATATTTTAAGTCCCTTTTATTATCGTTATATCAGCTACGCACGTTTTCTCTCACTGGTCCACGTTCGTACTTTCTTATTTGTGCTCTCTATTTTATAGCACGCAGTGATTTTAGCCGCCCTGCACATAGGCGTCCTCTCTTTGAATACCTGCAATGTTTGTAGGTTTCTTAATTTAATTGCGGAAGAACCTCCCATAGATCAAATACAGGCACGGAGTAGCTCGTTAATATTAATGGGATATACAGAATACCCCGCCATTTTGCTCAACCCAATAAAATTCTTCCTTATTTATGTCCTCATTTTTAAATAGCTTTAACTTGTATTCAGTGCTTTCTCTCTGAACGCTCTAGTTTTTATTTTTTTTCCTTCTCCTTCCTCAACGAGCACCAGGATTGGTTTGTAGGCTTTACCACCAATTACAGAGTTTAAGCATTATTTATATAAAACAGTGTTTGCTTTTTCTACTATGTAATGTAACATTACAGCATCTGAGGAAGTGCTTTTTAGCACGAAACGCGTTATGCATATTTTTGATTTTAAAATGGAAATAAATAATTCTTTATCCTACGTTGCCACCTCACTAGATTTATTTGCTGCGGACGAGCGCCCCATCCTATTTTTGTTTTAATGGATACATTATCGGTTCCTCGAGGTCTTCCAATACCAGGGGTCTTGACTACTGGCCTGCTGTCTTTGGGCTAATTTAAGCCAAAAGGTTTGTTTAAATGAGCGTTTGTGCCTCTACAATATAAACACAACGCCATCAGGTGAGCACCTTGTATGTTTTACTTTTATTGAATTTTCCTGACGCACTTTCACATAGAGCCGCCTTCTCCTTTTTTTCATTTTCTATATATTCATATGTCAGAGTCATCTTACGTGGAGTCTCCAGTATCGGAGTGCCTGTGGCTGCCACGTCGGGTCTATGGATTACGTTTCAAGAATCACCATGCATCACGTTGAATTATTCTAAAAAAGAACTCCTGATGAGATCTTACATGTGACAATAAGGACACTAAGGAGATAGAGACTGTCTCTTTTTCTGAAGAGCAAACAGTTACTCGGACTGCCCTTTTCCATCAATTAAGAGAAAAAACTGCTATGTCGAGGCACACACACATTTAGATATTCTATTTATCTTTATATTTAAGAAGGACTTAATCCCGAAAGTTTTAAATATAGATTTATCTCCAACTTTGCCAGACTATCCCGCCTTACACACAAATGGTCGGGGCTATTTGAGATGCTTGTTCATTGAATCTCATGTACACGTGCAGATGGGAAAAGAGAACTGAACTCGTTCACACACAGAGCAGTTCAGGAGCTTGATACCATAACTAAATAACTTGAAACAATACGAATTACATCACGATTTTCATAATTAACAATTAGGGGTGACCAATAGTTCGACCAAATAAGAGAATAATTTGATCATTAAAAAGAAAAAATAAGCTTTTTATGTTATAAGACGATTAAACAACAAGAATTAGTGGGATATATTAAAAAAGATAATTCTGTGATTCACACACAAGAACGGCAACAAAAAGCCTCATTCCCACGCCAGGTTAAAGATCCTCAAAAAACATCTGTTCGATCCCCTTTCCCTTTACAAGATAAAAACAAATCATACAATACAAAGCCCAAAGGCACGTTTGTGAATTCAAAATATCATGTTCACAAACGTGATATACCAACATTGCCTGATACTAATATGTCTGACAATTCCACACCCCAAGTTTTAGACATCGCAGAGGTAAATGTTCCTCATGAGAATCAACATCTCCCAGGTGCAAACATTAAAACAACCGCACCCGAGGAATCATCCCAAGAGCTCCCCCGTAAAGACATGTTCACACGGCTTAAAAAATGGGCCTAATTCGGTCCCGTAATTACGCGCCGAAGTGCGCCAATTACGGGGCCCAAAAACCGGCCCATTCATTACGGTAATATCACATTCTCATAAGAACTATTTTGGGTTTCTCCCTCTCCCCCCCCCCCGGCCCAAATCCGCCGGGGGGGGAGGAAAAATTCCCCCCGTCACTTTTTTAGCGGCGTATACCGCCGCTAGGGGGAGTGAAGTCCCCAATTTGGGGCCGGGGAAGTGGGCCCGGCCCCCCGCTTACTCCCCCGCCCCCCCCCCCCCCCCGTCCACCCCGGCGTTTTTAATTTCAGGGGGAATTTTCGTCCCGCAATTTAAACCATGTGAACATGGCCTAAAAAGGGCCTTTTGTTCAACCAAAGCTTATTTCCCCCGCGGGTTTTCTACGGATTGACGATTTGTCAATCCGTCGGCCCAAAACCCCGTCAAAATAAGTAAAAACCTATTTTCTATTGATTTTTAATAGAAAATACGGCTCGTCGTTCACAAAAGAAAGCATAATTTTCCCTGCCGGGTTTCCCCCCCCCCGCGGGTTGCCCAAAAGGCAATCCGGAAAGGAAAAACAATTCACCCTGTCAAATTTTTTTACGGAAATTTTCCCCAAAAAGAAGGGGTAATCCGTAAACAAAAAAAACCCACCCGGGACTTAGCAACTTTTAGAAGATTTTACGACGCAACCGGTAAATCTTTAAAATAAGCCGGGGAATGGGGCCCTCCTTTCCATGTTTTAAAAATGGCCTTTTGGTTTTTTTTAAAAACCCGCCCTTGGGGCCAAAAACGCCCATTCATTAGGAAATTTTGCCATGAAATAGTTTACTCTCCTTTCCCCCCCCGGGGGTTTTGTTAAATTTGGGGTATCGCCCCCTTTAAACCTTGGGCCGGCAACCGGCCCCCCCCCCCCCCGCCCCCCCCCCGGTCACCCCCAAATTTGGGGGGTTTAGCCCGTTAAAAACCCTTAAAACCCCTTTAACATCGCAGAGGTAAATGTTCCTCATGAGAATCAACATCTCCCAGGTGCAAACATTAAAACAACCGCACCCCAGGGAAATCCCCAAAAGCTTCCCCCCCTAAAGGGTGGTTCCACGGGGTTTTTGCAGGGGGTTAAATTTGCCCCCCAAATTTCGCCTTTTGACCGGAGCGGGGGACTGAAGGGGCCGGCACTTCCCCCCGACCCAAAAAACTTGAAAATTCTGCGGGGTATTTGCGGCTATAATTTACATGCAATTATCTCCCCCCTGGGGGCTTGCCGGGGGGGGAAGGGACGTAATCCATAGTTTTTTATGAAACGTGGATTACCGTAATGAATGGGCCCCTTTCAGCCCGTAATTTTTCACTTCGGGCAATTCGACCGAAATACGGCCCATTTTAAGCCGTGTGAACGAGGCCTAATAGTGAGACACCACAAAACTAATTGTCTAGAATTGGGAGCGAGACCAAAGATTCCCTCACAGACCATGATTGAACAACAGACCGGAGATCCGAAATCTACAATAACTATCCACAAGACCTCATCCGTGACCACCTTCCCGCACCTTTAGAGTTGAAATTGCCGGTGGAACACCCGTAATACCAGTGATCCCGAATCTGGAATCTTTTTTTTCAAAAAAACATTATTTCAATTTTAATTTTTTTTTTTTACAAGGGTTTATATTTGGGGTTTTCCAACTAATTCACTAAGACGGGGAGAGTTTCCCCAAAGTGGGCACCACCCGGGGGGACCTACAATCCCCCCCCCTCTAAAAATTAAAGCACAGAAAATCCGGGAACATTTTGAAAAAATCAAAAAAGAGCATAACAAAACAAAAGAAAACGATACTGCCGTGAGTTCAACATTACTTTCAAGTTTATCGCAGATCAGTACCTATGAAAATACAGAAACGTAGTTCAATTTATTGGACTCTACTATCAATGAAATAAACACAGATGGTACACTTACACCCCTTTTTTTAGGGAACCCACAGGAGAACCATATGAAATTCAACACACAATCAAGGGAAAAAAGAAAAATAGGCGAGGATGCAGAGGAGGCGCCCGCAATAAAAAAAGAAAGGTTGCGGAGGAAGCCTTAATTCCGCCTAAATTAGGTGACAATGGGATATATAATATCTCCAAATATGAACTAACAACGGATGAGATCAAAATTCTGGCGAAAGGCTTGTATTTTTGCCCCACCAATCATAAAGTTAGCTACTTTGATCTTTTTCTAGATTTTCAAAAATTAATTCGAAAGTTGACCCTCACACGGCATTTTACTTTAAATCCTATTCCTGAAAAAACTACTCCTCAAGTATCAGGGAAAAGTACAAATTCAAAGTAAATCTAAATTTTACCCGGTGCAATCTCAGGGTCATTTTATTAAGACATTCTCAGATATAGTAAATGGGGAGCTTCTACAAATAAAATCTCTCAATCATTTTTCCAATTTAAGCAGAGGTGAGAAATTGGCTATTAAGTCCTTACAGGACAATAAAACGATCGTCATCCGGCCCGCTGATAAAGGTGGGGGGGGTGGTTATCATGGACCACATTTGGTACCACGAAGAATGTATGCGGATTTTATCCGATTCATCATATTATGTATCCTGCTCTAATGACCCTTTTTCCAGGAGTAAAAAAAAACAATTTTTTAAAATTAATTAATCAAGGTTTTATGAACGGGGCTATTGATAAAAAAGAGAAATCTTTTATTCAAATTGAAGAACCGAGCCCACCATTTTTATATTTTTTACCCCAAGTGCACAAAAACATCCAGGCCCCCACCCCCCCACCCCCCCCCCCCCCCCCCCCCCCGGTAGACCCCTCATATCAGGTATAAACTCCATTACGAGTAACCTGTCACATTTCCTCGATCTACACCTGCAAAACATGTCATCAGTTTGCATAGTTATTTAAAGGATTCTTGTCAATTAATCCAAGTATGACAAATCCTGTATACTAGTTACTATGGACGTTAATGCCCTTTACACTAATATTCCGCACCATTTAGGTTTAAAATGCGTTACTCAAATATTAAATAACGATTGTTATTCTGGTATTCCAATGAGGGACTTCATAATTAAGGGTCTGGAGTTAATTCTTCAAAACAATTTTTTTTTTAAATATAACGGGGTCTTCTACCACCAAATTAAAGGAACGGCCATGGGCACAAGAGCCGCGCCTTCTTACGCAAATCTTTTCATGGGGGTCTTCGAGTCCGAGTTCATTTATTCTCACCCTTATTTTAAATATGTACTTTTGTACAAGAGGTATATAGATGATCTTTTTTTATTTGGACGCGTTCTTCTGATTTACTGCATACCCTTATTTCCGACATCAACAAAAATTCATGGGATATCAATTTTACTTCACATTGGGATCCCCTTAAAATTGAATTTTTGGATGTAGAAATTTTCCAATTGAATGGTTCATTTAAAACTGCCACATTCTTCAAAAAAGTAGATGTGAATAGTTACATACACTTTTCTAGTGGGCACTACAAACCGTGGATTACAAACGGGCCATACGGGCAGTATAGACGTGTCCGCAAAAACTGCTCTGATGCTGATGTATACAAGAAACAAATAGCTATATTGAGAAACAGGTTTTTAGAAAAAGGATACCCTCCTGCCCTATTAGATGATGCCGAAAATAAAGCAACTTCCTTACAGCAAAAAGACTTTCACTTATAAAAAAAAAAGATCTAAATAAACAAGAAACGTCTAACACTAAACAAATAAATGAAGCAAGAAGGAAATACTCTTTAGTCACCCAGTACAATACAGCTCACACACAGATCAAGAAGATCCTCCAGAAACATTGGCACATAATCCAAAGTGATCCTTATTTACAACAATCAATACCAAAACACCCCGGTTTAATCTTCCAAAGGGCACCGAATTTCAAAAATTTAATTGCCCCAAGCCGATTTCGGGGTCCAGATGAAATAAACCCTAACAATAGCATGGCCCCAAATAGCAGCCCTTGTGGTACCACGTCATGTTTATGCTGTATGTCTATTGTCAAAGCTACCTCCTTTCATTCCACCACCACTAGTGTTGTCCACAAAATGAAACCTACTTTAAATTGTAAGAGTTCGTTCGTCATATATTTAATTCAGTGCGATTGTAATCTGCAATACATTGGACGCACCACACGTCCCCTACATTTACGCCTGAATGGGCACAGATCACGTATCAATACAGGTGATCTCAATCATAGTGTATCGAGGCATTTCAAAAATTGTCATCAACAGGACCCCTCTAAACTAACCATACAGCCCATAGATTATATATCCAGCGACACCCACGGTCGATTCCGGTTATATCCCGATGCCATTCTGTTTCCCTGTTTATCATTGGTTTATATTTTGTATCGAGATCATTTATTGGCTGTTCACTCTCAGTGTATGTCGGGTGCACTTGTTTTTTTTTTTTTGTTTATTGCTTTTTGCAGCGATTTATAAATGTTAATTACTCAAGAATTCCACATTTAGTCCCTTTTCATTATCTTTATATCAGTGCGCACGTTTCTCTCACTGTGTCACGTTCGTAACTTTCTTATTTGTGCTCTCTGTTTAGAACTCAGGGATTTTAGCCGACCTGCACGTAGGCGTCTTCTCTCTGAATACCTGCAATGTTTGTAGGTTTCTTAATTTAATTGGCTAAGATGCCTCCCATAGAGCAAATACAGGCACGGAGTAGCTCTAATTTTAATGGGATAGTATGAATCCCCCGCCATTTTGCTCAACCAATAGAATTCTTCCTTATTATAGCCCTCATTTTTAAATACCTTTACTTGTATTCATGGACTTCCTCTGAACGCTCTATTTTTTTTTTTTGTTTTTTTTTTCCCCTTCTCCTTCCAACAAGCACCAGGATTGGTTGTAGGCTTACCAGCCAATTACAGAGTTAAGCATTAGGTATATAAACAGTGTTTGCTTTTTCTACTATGTATGTAACATTACAGCATCTGAGGAAGTGCTTTTTAGCACGAAACGCGTTATGCTATTTGTGATTTTAATGAAATAAATATATTCTTTTTCCTACGTTGCCACCGCATGAGGATTTATTTGCTGCGGATGAGCGCCCGGTCCTATTTTTGTTTTATGGTTCACAGGATAGGATTAGATACAGCTCAGCAGACAGTATCACACAGGATAGGATTAGATACACAGCTCAGCAGACAGTATCACACAGGATAGGATTAGATACACGGCTCAGCAGACAGTATCACACAGGATAGGATTAGATACACAGCTCAGCAGACAGTATCACACAGGATAGGATTAGATACATGGCTCAGCAGACAGTATCACACAGGATAGGATTAGATACAAGGCTCAGCAGACGGTATCACACAGGATAGGATTAGATACACAGCTCAGCAGACGGTATCACACAGGATAGGATTAGATACACGGCTCAGCAGACAGTATCACACAGGATAGGATTAGATACACGGCTCAGCAGACGGTATCACACAGGATAGGATTAGATACACGGCTCAGCAGACGGTATCACACAGGATAGGATTAGATACACAGCTCAGCAGACGGTATCACACAGGATAGGATTAGATACACAGCTCAGCAGAGAGTATCACACAGGATAGGATTAGATACACAGCTCAGCAGAGAGTATCACACAGGATAGGATTAGATACACGGCTCAGCAGGCAGTATCACACAGGATAGGATTAGATACACGGCTCAGCAGACAGTATCACACAGGATAGGATTAGATACACAGCTCAGCAGACAGTATCACACAGGATAGGATTAGATACACAGCTCAGCAGATGGTATCACACAGGATAGGATTAGATACACAGCTCAGCAGACGGTATCACACAGGATAGGATTAGATACACGGCTCAGCAGACAGTATCACACAGGATAGGATTAGATACACAGCTCAGCAGAGAGTATCACACAGGATAGGATTAGATACACGGCTCAGCAGACGGTATCACACAGGATAGGATTAGATACACAGCTCAGCAGACGGTATCACACAGGATAGGATTAGATACACGGCTCAGCAGACAGTATTACACAGGATAGGATTAGATACACGGCTCAGCAGACGGTATCACACAGGATAGGATTAGATACACAGCTCAGCAGACGGTATCACACAGGATAGGATTAGATACACAGCTCAGCAGACGGTATCACACAGGATAGGATTAGATACACGGCTCAGCAGACAGTATCACACAGGACAGGATTGGCTCCACCGCTCAGCAGACAGTATCACACAGGATAGGATTAGATACTCGGCTCATCAGACAGTATCACACAGGATAGGATTAGATACACGGCTCAGCAGACGGTATCACACAGGATAGGATTAGATACACAGCTCAGCAGACGGTATCACACAGGATAGGATTAGATACACATCTCAGCAGAGAGTATCACACAGGATAGGATTAGATACACAGCTCAGCAGACAGTATCACACAGGATAGGATTAGATACACGGCTCAGCAGGGAGTATCACACAGGATAGGATTAGATACACGGCTCAGCAAGGGGTATCACACAGGATATGTAATCTCGGCCTCTGGCAGTCACATTCTTGCAGGACGCCCTCCATTGTTTCGGGGCAGGGCCCGGCTCCCATCTCTATGACAGCCGGCTTGTTTACAGACAGAGCTGCAGCCACATCTCTGGGGCTGAGGATCCTGCAGGGAGGACGCCGGGCAGGTGAGGATCTGATAATAATCAATGTATCTGCGGCGGATTAGATACAATTCATAGAACGGCAGCACCTGACTGAGACAATATACAGGGCCGCAGCCTGAAGAAGGGAGGGAGGAGGCGACCACGGGGAAATTGGGGAAACATCCTGAGAGGTGATGGGGCTTAATGTCCAGACATCCAGAGTCACCGGGGGCTCAGCCCTCTACATCTTAGAGTAATTGTGCTCATAGCCCTTTACCTTGTAGAGTCTCTGGCAACATAGCAGCTGTTTGTTACCCTTAAAGGGGTTGTCTCACTACATCGATTTATCTCACCTCAGTCCTGTTTTCTCGGTTTCATTTTTGAATTCAGTGTTTATTGGCTTCTGATAGGCTGCAGGGACAAGCTGCTGTGTCTGTAGCCATAGCGACCAGTGCTGGCAGCCTATCAGGAGAGATTGAACAGGTCTCTAGCCATAGCTACCAGTGCTGCCTGCCTTTCAGGTGAGATTGAACAGGTCTGTAGCCATAGCGACCAGTGCTGGCAGCCTATCAGGAGAGATTGAACAGGTCTGTAGCTATAGCGACCAGTGCTGGCAGCCTATCAGGAGAGATTGAACAGGTCTGTAGCCATAGCGCCCCGTGCTGGCAGCCTATCAGGAGAGATTGAACAGGTCTGTAGCTATAGCTACCAGTGCTGTCAGCCTATCAGGAGAGATTGAACAGGTCTGTAGCCATAGCAACCAGTGCTGCCAGCTGTCAGGAGAGATTAAACAGGTCTGTAGCCATAGCGACCAGTGCTGGCAGCCTATCAGGAGAGATTGAACAGGTCTGTAGCCATAGCAACCAGTGCTGCCAGCCTGTCAGGAGAGATTAAACAGGTCTGTAGCCATAGCGACCAGTGCTGGCAGCCTATCAGGAGAGATTACACAGGCCTGTAGCTATAGCGACCTGAGGAGCTGATGCAACCCATACAAGAGGGGATATCTAGGAATAGGTAGGACACATATTGCAAAGTGACTTTTGTTTTTGCAAGATCTTTAACATAAAAAGCAGCAATCCTTGTAGTGAGACAACCCCTTTAAGAAGCATCTGGCGCTTACACCTCTGTGGTTGTTTTTTGCTTGACTATAATATGACATTTACCACACAGCATGCCTCCTTACACTGTATTTACAAATAATACATCTACTATATAAGTATATATAATACTGCTTTACAATACAAAGAAATAATTCTGCATCTACCATACAGATAAATACCTGTCTACACTGTATATATAAATGTTTCACACTACATAAAAATAATACAGCCATCTACCATACACATAAATATCTTTCTATCCTGTACATATAAATAATACAGCCATTTACTATAATATAAATAATACCACATCACACTACATATAAATAATACCGCATTCTTATATAAACACCTCCCTATACTGTATATTAAAAAAATACCACGTCACACTACATATAAATAATACCGCATTCTTACATAAACACCTACCTATACTGTATATATAAAAAATACCCCATCACACTACATATAAATAATACCTATTTTTATATAAACACCTCCCTATACTGTATATATAAAAAATACCACATCACACTACATATAAATAATACCGCATCACACTACATATAATTACTACAGCCATTTTCCATACCGATAAATACCTCCCTATACTGTATATATAAAAAATACCACATCACACTACATATAAATAATACCGCATTCTTATATAAACACCTCCCTATACTGTATATATAAAAAATACCGCATCACACTACATATAAATAAGACCTAATTTTATTTAAACACCTCCCTATACTGTATATATAAAAAATACCGCATCACACTACATATAAATAATACCGCATTCTTAGATAAACACCTCCTTATACTGTATATATAAAAAATACCACATCACACTACATATAAAAAATACCGCATCACACTACATATAAATAATCAGCCACTTACCATACAGATAAATACCTCCCTCTACTCTATATATAAAAAATACCACATCACACTACATATAAATAATACCGCATTCTTATATAAACACCTCCCTATACTGTATATATAAAAAATACCGCATCACACTACATTTAATTAATACCGCATTCTTATTTAAACACCTCCTTATACTGTATATATTAAAAATTCCGCATCACACTACATATAAATAATACAGCCATTTACCATAAGGAGAAACACCTTCCAGCACTGTACATGTATATAGTGCAGTCATACACGGATCCTGTAATAACACTGTACTATGTAATACAGATAAATACCGTCCTATACTGTAGGTCTGTCTATTAAGGGGTTTGGTAAAGGAGATTATGGTCACTACTTGTGATGTAGCTATAGGGCGGGGTATGTCCTATAGAAATGGGCGGGGCATAATATTTGGCGCACTCTTCTCCGACTCATTAAGCTTTAGCTCTTCCTTCCGTCACCCAGCAGGTGTGAGGGATCGATGCCGGAATGCTCCCACCACCGCTTCTGGACCAGGCCCAGGAAGTCCCTGAGGTAAAACAGAACGGAAAACTAAAACCCTTTTATCCACAACTATTGTTACGCGTTGGAATCTTCCAAATTCCACCTATATTTGGTTTGGCTCAGCCCTCATTGAGTTACCAAGAAATGGACCCTAATCCTAAATTTGGATAATAGGTTTCTACAGTAGTTAGCATCACTTCCAATATCTATAACATGGGTCACCCCTAGGTTATGGTGACCGGATGTGACTCCGCACCGGGAGCACCGCCAAATGGTTCGTTAACCCTTAAAACCCCCATAAGAATATCCTTTACCCCAACTTAGGGTTAGGGTTCAAACTTAAAGCTCCAGGGCCTGGTAGCGACTGCTCCCTCTGCCCCCCCTATAGCTATGCCCCTGTTAGGGTTACAGTTAGGGAGAGGTTTCCAAAATGTCTGGAATTTTTTCACAGGTCAAAGCAGTATCGAAACCAACAGGGTATTGTTATGTAACATCTATGTGGTTTACAGAGGAAGGGGCTCCCTCTCTCGCCCCACTGGCCCCTTCATGACGTGATTTCAGGGTCGCTTTTGGAGTTGGGGGTCTAACAATATACCCCAATCTCAGAGGCGTAACTTCAAGCTCTTGGGCCCCAATGCAAAAAGTGAAATGGGGCCCCTGAGTGACCATGTGCCCTTTACAATACTGGTGTCTTCTTTTGTGGCAGAAGGGCTTTTGGGCCCCCTCAGGCTGCAGGACCCGGTAGCGACTGCTACCTCTGTACCCCCTATAGCTACGCCCCTGCCCAATCTTGGGATCTTGTCCTAGGTGGGGCCTAATATTCAGTGTTATGCTGACCGACAAAATGTACTGCAATACAGAAATATTGCAGTGTATTATAGAAGCAATTAAGAAATGTCATGTTCAGGTCCCCTAATAGGGTAACATTTTTAATAAAATGTTATAAATTAAAAAAAAAAAAAGAAAAATCATCAAGGCTTAAGGCCATAGTTTGTCAAAAAAAATAGAAAAAATAAAAACGAGGAATGACCCAGACTCACCTGAGTTATATGGCTGAAAAAAAGCAGAACAAAAACAATTCCAGGATTGTTATTCTTGACAATTTTGTTCCCCCCCAAAAAAATAAATACAAAATATCAAAATTTGTATTCACTCCAAAATAATAAAAATTAAAGGTACAGCTTATCCCCCTTCCACCACCCCCAAAAAAAAACTTTGCACAGAGGTCCTTCGAGGGAAAACTACAAATGTTCTAAGTTTTTTTTTAATATGTGATAACAGAAAAAACTATAATGATATAGGGGGCAGAATCTCCTCTTCTGTGTGTGCAGTGTAGGGAAGACATCATAGCAGCTCGTCTTCTATAGAGATATAGGGGAGCAGGATCACCAATTATCTGTATGGTAAAGCATCATAGCAGCTAGTCTCCCATAGAGATATATATGGGAGCAGGATCTCCTCTTCTCTGTGTATGGGAGACATCATAGCTGCTAGTCTCCTATAGAGATATATATGGGAGCAGGATCTCCTCTTCTCTGTGTATGGGAGACATCATAGCTGCTAGTCTCCTATAGAGATATATATGGGAGCAGGATCTCCTCTTCTCTGTGTTTGGGAGACATCATAGCCGCTAGTCTTCTATATAGATATATATGGGAGCAGGATCTCCTCTTCTGTGTATGGGAGACATTATAGCAGCTAGTCTTCTATAGAAATATAATGGAGCAGGATCTCCTATGTATATGGGAAACATCATAGCAACTAGTCTCCTGTAGAGATATAGGGGCAGGATCTTCCCTGTGTATGGGAGACATCATAGCAGCTCATCTCCTCTCGTGATTTAGGTGGCAGGATCTCCTCTTCTCTGTGTATGGGAGACATCATAGCAGCTCATCTCCTATAGAGATATAGGTGGCAGGATCTCCTCTTCTCTGTGTATGGGAGACATCATAGCCGCTAGTCTCCTGTAGAGATATAGGGGAGCAGGATCTCCTCTTCTCTGTGTATGGGAGACATCATAGCCATTAGTCTTCTATAGCGATATAGGAGATCAGGATCTTCTCTGTGTATGGGATACATCATAGCATCTAGTTTTCTATAGAGATATAGGGGACAGGACCTTCTCTGTATATGAGAGACATCATAGCAGCTAGTCCCCTATAGAGATATATGGGCAGGAGCTACTCTGTATATGGGAGACATCATAGCAGCTAGTCTCCTGTAGAGATATAGGAGATCAGGATCTCCTCTGTGTATGGGAGACATCATAGCAGCTAGTATCTGCCTACTCTGGAGCTGAGATTAGGGGAGATTGTCCATTAGAGCTGCTACTTGCAGAGGGGTAAACCTGGTGACCAAGGCTGGATACAAGTCCTATCATGGCCGCCTTCACTGACGGCTTTTTATAAATTTTGCTGCGCTCTGGATTCAAGTGAATGTCAAATTTATCTCTGAGCAATTAGAATCGGTTCGGCCCAAATCAACTTCCAGTGTAAATCGACCAAAAATATGGACTACAACCAAAAAGTCGGGGTCTTTCACCGTTTCTCCGTGTTACTCAATGATTGACGGCTCTTATGTTTCTCGGCTGGTTATCGCTCGGACGATTTTTCTTTGATCGTCGGTAACATTTTCCGGACGCGAGTCCTATGGATCAGGACAAACTCCAAAGTACAGTGTAGTTCTGGGTTTGGACACTAGATGTCACTGTTGTGCTATTCTATGAGTCCAGGGCAGCACATTTCCCTATGGACAGCAGTAAAGACAGGGACAACTTCAGGCTGCAAGACAAAAAGTCATCCCCAATTCCTTTCGCCCCAGTGAGGGAGCACAGGAGGGGGGTGATAGACTCCAGCTACTCACATAGGTGTGTGGCGCCATCATGCACCCTGGTGAATTCACCCTGCCCTGGATACTCCTCATTGGGCACAAAACTTCAGCTGTCCCCTTGCCCAGGGCCATCTTTTCCATTGGACACACTAGGCAGTTTCCCAGGAGCCCCACAAGTAAGGGGGCCCCAGATGGACTATGTATGTCCTAGGAATGCAAGGAACAGACCCTGGATCCCTTGGTTGGCTTTTCTTATTTAACGCTTTGTGTGATTTTAGGATGTGCAAACCATGGTGGAGAAGGGAGCCAAAGGCTCCCTGCCCTGCCAATTAGTCTTGTAGGCTGCCGGCGTCCAGACATAAGTGGCGTGATAGTATGGGTGTGCTTGGGGTTGGCTAGAGACATGGCTTAGGGTGATGTCATATATTTGGGCAGGGCCCACTCCATAATGCTGAAAAGACGGCTCTGCCCTTGCCCACCCCTGACAACCTGCACAAGGGGCGGAGGGGTATGGGCAAAGCGAATAAACTTCATGACTCCTCCCGGTCACACACGCAGCTCCTGGAACAAAAGGTTTTGCTCTATTTCTGTCATTCAGCACGACCGGAGTAGAACTTGGCAGCGCCGACCATCCGAGGCGGCCATTAGATGTCAGGTGAGGCGGCAGGGACCCTTTATCTCACGCCAAAAGCCCTAATTACGCGAGAGGGCGATGAAAGGAACCTCAGGCCTCTCCTCGTTTACTCCATAATAAGTATTTGCCGCTGCTTGGAAAACCGGAATGATAGAACATTCGGCTTTTTTTATGAGGACGAAGCTTGAAAAGCTTTTATGCTCTAGTCGCATCCAAAGCTGCACCAAATTCATCACTTCTAGCCTTGGCTGATTCTGTGTCTGCAAAGCACATTGGCTGCTAGTTTTAACTAGAATGAAATTAACATAAGGGGCGAAGCTTGACAACTTTGTTCTAGTGCAGGAAAATAGTTGTCAGGGGGATAAGAGTCACCAGGTCCAATATTATAGGTAGTGTACTGACACCGGGTTTACTAGGGGCCAATATAATGTTTAGCGGGAGGAGCTCATGATTACAGGACATTCAGGTTTTTTTTTATAACAAGTTGAGGACATCAAGTTTTATACTCTAGTCACATCCAAAGCTGCACAAAATTCATCATTTCTAGTCTTGGCTGGTTCTGTGTCTGAGTCACAAGATACAATAATATAGATATTGTTCTGTCACCGGGGGCCGTTATCATGTTCAGAGGGAGGAGCCCATAACACATTCATTTTTTACAAAAAGCTGAGGACAACAAGTTTTATACTCTAGTCACATCCAAAGCTGCACCAAATGCATAATTTCCAGTCTCGACTGGTGCTGTGTCTGCAAAGCACATTGGCTGCTGATCTCTAGTTTTAACTAAATTGGAATTAAGATTAGGGGTGGAGCTTGACAAATTTTTCTGGCACGGGAAAATAGTTGTCAGGGGGATAAGAGTCACAAGATACAATAATATAGATATTGCACGGTCACCGGGGGCCGGTATAATGTTCAGAGGGAGGAGCCCATGACCAGAGAACATTCATTTTTTACAAAAAGTTGAGGACATCAGGTTTTATGCTCTAGTCACATCTAAAGCTGCACTAAATTCACCATTTCTAGCCTTGGCTGGTTCTGTGTCTGAGTCACAAGATGCAATAGTATAGATATTGTTCTGTCACTGGGGGCTGGTATAATGTTTTAGGGAGGAGCCCATGACCAGGGAACAATCCTTTTTCTCAAAAAGCTGAAGACATCAAGTAGTATACACTAGTCACATCCAAAGCTGCACCAAACTCACCATTTCTAGCCTTGGCTGGTTCTGTGTCTGCAAAGCACATTGGCTGCTGATCTCTAGTTTTAACTACAATGAAATAAACAGGACTGGAGCTTGACAACTTTGTTTGTAGCGGGGGAAAATAGTTGTCAGGGGGATAAGAGGCACCAGGTCCAAAATGATAGATAATGTTCTGTCACCGGGTTTACTAGGGGGCAATATAATATTTAGAGGGAGGAGCTCACGTCTACAGAACAATTTTTTTATAACAAGCTGAGGACATCACGTTTATGCTCTAGTCACACCCCAAGCTGCACTAACTCCACCATTTTTAGACTTTATTCGTTACGCTTCTGAGTCACTTTATACTAGAGTTTTGTTATTTTTATGCTCAGAGGGAGGAGCCCATGACCAGGGAACATTAATTTGTCACAAAAAGCTGAGGACATCAGGTTTGTACTCCAGTCACATCCAAAGCTGCACCAAATTCATCATTTCTAGCCTTGGCTGGTTCTGTGTCTGCAAAGCACATTGGCTGCTGATCTCTGGTTTTAACTAGAATGAAATTTACATAAGGGGTGGAGCCTGACAACTTTTTTTTCACTAGCGCCGAAAAATAGTTGTCAGGGGGATAAGAGTCACAAGATACAATAATATAGATATTTTGCTGTCACCGGGGGCTGTTATAATGTTCAGAGGGAGGAGCTCATGTCCAGGGAACATTAATTTCTCAAAAAAAGCTGAGGACATCAGATTTGTACTCTAGTCACATCCAAAGCTGCACCAAATTCACTATTTGCGGTCTAAGCTGGTTTCATGTTTGTGAAGCACATTGATTGCTGATCTCTAATTTTAACCAGAATAAAATTAACATAAGGGGTGGAGCTTGACAACTTTGTTCTAGCGCAGTAAAATAGTTGTCAGGGGGATAAGAGTCACCAGGTCCAATACTATAGATAATGTAACCATGGTTACCGGGGACCCTTATAATGATCAGGGGAGGGGCCTTTGACCCAGGAGCATTCACCTTGGACTGGAGCTTCCCTTTAAATGATGACCTTCTGTATTTTCGGGATTTTTAGAGTCACCGCGCAGGACACTTTGAACACGTCGCGCACATGAACCTGTTCGACAGCGATCGCCCGATATTCAGAATCCCGGCCAAGGTTTCCTTTGTGAGGTTCTCGGACGAGGAATCGGATCCGTCAGGTAAAGAGAACTTTCCTGCTGGTCACAGTTCACATCTCAAGCATCTAATGGGTGAAACATGGAGGCTATGCTCCAAAAACAGCGCCACCCCTGGTCTCAGGCTCTGCCGGCTATTACAGCACAGACCATTTACTTCTACAGAACTGAGCTGCAGTACCAGGCACAGCCATCGGGCAGGGGTGGCGCTGTCTCTGCCATGTTTTACTTTTCTTCTATAACTCCTTTTCTGCCATTTATTGCCTGTTACACTGCACAGATGCAGCAGAGCTGAGAGTGTCAGATATAAGGCTGAGAGTGTCAGATAAAAGGCTGAGAGTGTCAGATAAAAGGCTGAGAGTGTCAGATAAAAGGCTGAGAGTGTCAGATATAAGGCTGAGAGTGTCAGATATAAGGCTGAGAGTGTCAGATATAGGCTGAGACTGTCAGATATAAGTCTGAGAGTGTCAGATGAAAGGCTGAGAGTGTCAGATGAAAGGCTGAGAGTGTCAGATGAAATGAAGAGGTAGTCAGATGCAGTGGATATGAGGGAGTCAGATGCAGCAGAGTTGAGTTTGTCAGGTGCATTCTAGCTCAGTGAGTCATTTGCAGCAATGTTAGATGAAATAAAGCAGAGCTGAGTTTGTCAGATACTTGTAAAGCTTCCTGTCAAGTTGTATGAATCTCTTCCAGCCTTTATCTTTCCAGGAAAGCTGGGTGACAACCAATACGGTCGTCAATAGAGCTCACACTGGTTTTTACCCTACTCAGTAATTGGGGCCAGTGATGTATAACCAGGCAGATGTGGCACTCGGGGCTCTGCTGCCCTCCATGCTGATTGCCTCCATACCCACAATGCTGGATGTATGGATGCTCCCCACCTTCTCAGACTCCTGAGTGTAGAAGCAATGTGGCGCCTCGCCCCGATCCCCGCCCGCCGCTTTTGTGTGGATGAAAAATGTTTTTGTCAACAGACGATTAAAGGGAGAAATGATAAGAATATCCTGCGCTGTGACACAACGCCCGCCGCCAGCGGCTGCCATTAATCACCGCCGTCACATGGGCGGCAGAATGAATCAGGAGACAATTTCATGAAACGTCATCGATAGACCGGCCGGCCAGAACATAAAAAAAGGGGCTCATGCCCTCTAAAGTAATTTAGCTATGACTTCCTGCCCTAAACTTCCTTACTGACCCTCAATGTGTTACCAATCATCAGGAATACCCGGGGAGGGCAGCTATCTTGCCCCCTCCACTGTAGCCCCTCTTACTGACATACAGTCACCGCCATGAGGTCAGTAAGTGGGAAGGGGGCAGGGTCACTTAGTGAGGCCATAAGGCTGCCGTGACGACCAGCAGCTCTGACCGGAGAGAAGTTTGGTCCCATGATTTTAACCCCTTAGATCCTGCAGTTAGAGATTAACCCCTTAGTGCACCATGATGTCCCAGTACGTCATGGCGATGCTCAGGGTGTATGGAGTGGGCTCTATACATGGCAAGTGCTAACTGTTAGCTACACCTGACACCCACCGACTTCATTTTAGGATATGAAGACACAAAGGTCCAGATGGCATACTAAGGGAGTTAAGTGATGTCATAGATACATAGATAGGCCCCTATTCTTAATATTTATGGACTGTCTAATAACGGGGTATGTCCCAAAGGATTGGCGCATAGCAAATGTGGTGCCAATATTCAAAAAGGGGTCAAAAAGTGATCCAGGAAACTATAGGCCGTAAGCTTAACCTCTGTTGTAGGTAAAATGTTTGAAGGTTTTCTCAGAGATGCTATCCCTGGAGTATCTCACTGACAATAAATGTATAACGCCGTTCCAGCATGGGTTCATGAAGGATCGGTCCTGTCAGACTAATCTCATCAGCTTCTATGAGGAAGTCAGTGCTAGACTGGATCGGGGTGAGGCACTGGATGTCATATATCTAGATTTTTCTAAAGCATTTGATACGGTGCCACATAAAAGGTTGGTAAATAAAATGAGAATGCTTGGACTGGGGGAAAATGTGTGCAAGTGGGTAAGTAACTGGCTCAGAGATAGAAAACAAAGGGTGATAATTAACGGTACATACTCAGACTGGATCGCTGTTACTAGTGGGGTACCACAGGGCTCAGTATTGGGCCCTATCCTCTTATCCTCTTTAATATTTTCATAAATGACATTACACATGGATTGCACAGTAGAATATCGATCTTTGCAGACGATACTAAGCTCTGTAAAGTAATCAACACAATAGAGGATAATGTGTTATTACAAGGGATCTGGATAAGTTGGAGGCCTGGGCAAGGAAAATGGCAGATGAGGTTTAACACTGATAAATGCAAGGTTATTGCACATGGGGAGGAAAAAATCCATTACATGATTACATGTTAAATGGAAAAAACACTGGGTAAAAGTGACTGGAGAAGGACTTGGGAATCCTGGTGGACAGTAAACTTAATGGGGTGCATTAAAAGTGGCATAGATGGACATGATGAGAACATTATTCTCCCACTATACAAGTCACTGGTTAGACCACACATGGAATATTGGGGACAGTGTTGGCCACCAGTGCACAGGAAAGACATTGTAGAGCTTGAACAGGTTTAAAGGTGGCAAAAAAATAATAAAAGGACTGGGTGAACTGCAATACTCAGAAAGATTTGCAAGGTTAGGGTTATTTAGTTTAGAGATAAGACGGTTTTGGGGGGACATAATAAATATGTTTAAATACATTCAAAGGTCAATATAGAGATCTCTCCCAAGATTTATTTATACCCAGGGCTGTATCTGGAACAAGGGGGCATCCTCTATGTCTTGAGGATTTTTTTGCCTTCCTCTGGATCAACATCTTAGCACAACAGGCTGAACTGGATGAACGTCTTGTCTTTTTTCGGCCTTACAAACTATGAAACTATGAAAGCAGATGATGCTCGTCCCTGTTGTGTTGGTTTTCACACCGGGCTTCCTCTAATGAGCCTCGTTGTTCACGGCTTCTGTATTGATTGGTAATCCATGTGAAATGCTAGAAATTCCAGCAGTGAGAAGGAAACCAATCATTTCTTTAGTGAATGGTGCTGGTACAGAGGGTAGAATCTAACATGGCAATCCTGCTGACGCGTTTCGGACGGTAAACATGTCCATGTTCACAGGACAATTTCTAGTATCTCCTTTTAGGATATGTTCACGTGGCTGAATTTACAGCGTCACAACCTCATCTGAACCATCCATACAAATTAATAGCCTGGAGAAAACCGCGGCGAAAAAACGCGTCAAAAACGCACCGAGGTTTTGACACTTTCCATTGATTCCTATGGAGATTTTCAGAGTTGAAAATGGTTCAAGAATTGACATGATGCTTCTTTTTTTCAGAACAGCTTCCAAAGAAGGGTGGAAAAACCTCGTTGTGTGTGAATTACAACCATAGGAATCAATGAAAATTCACGGAGGACGTTTGAGAGGCTTTTTTGACTCTGTTTTGGGCGAGGAAACGCTCCGTAAACAGCGTCGAAAACAGCGTCAAAATCAGCCATGTGAACACACCCTGTTTAGATTAGACAGAGCTGCGGCGCCCCCCTCTGGCAGTCCGATCGGCCCCCATTACAACTTGGTTGGTTCGGTTGTCATTGCACCCAGAGGCCAAACGAAGGCCTCCAAGCTATCAATGTATTCCTATAT
The DNA here is from genome assembly GCA_025379985.1 of Phyllomedusa bahiana. Taxonomy (NCBI): domain Eukaryota; kingdom Metazoa; phylum Chordata; class Amphibia; order Anura; family Hylidae; genus Phyllomedusa; species Phyllomedusa bahiana. The sequence goes on from JAODAL010020513.1 coordinate 37,426, forward strand.
AGGTGATCAATTAAACCCCTATATACTGCTGTACACTAGTGTTGAGCGAACAGTAAAAAGTTCTAGTTCGATTACAACCTCGAACTTTTGTGAGTTGGGTTCGAAGTTCTATTTGAGCTTAGAACCCCATTAAAGTCTATGGGAGAAGATGTTCTGGACCCTAGACCATTCGATCCCCTAAAAACAGACTGCAGAACCAGTCAGACTGGGGTAGCGGCTGGGCCCATCTGTGAAGTTTATTCTAGGACCCACCAGTGGACTTGATTCCTGGGGTCCACCAGTGGGCTTAATTTTTGAGGACCACAGGTGGAGTTTATTCTGAGACCCACCAGTGGGGTTGATACTTGTGGCCTACCAATGGAGATGATTCTTAGGGTCCACGTGTGAAGCTGATTCTTGGGGACCCACCAATAGAATTGATTCTTGGGGTCCACCAGGGGAGTTGATTCCTGGGGCCCCCCAGTGGAGTTGATTCTGGGACCCATCAGTGGGGTTGATATTTGGGACCCACCATTGGAGTTCATTCTTGGAGCCCACCAGTGGTGTTGATTCTTGAGCCCCACTAGTGGAGATGACTCTGGGCCTCACCAATAGAGTTGATTCTTGTGGGCCACCAGTGGAGTTGATTCTTTTTGGGCCCCCAAGGGGTTGATTCTTGTGGGGGCCCCCAGTGGGGTTGTTTTTGTGGGCCCCAGTGGGGTTGATTTTGTGGCCCCAGTGGAGTTGATTCTTGTGGGCCACCCTGGAGTTGATTCTTGTGGGCCACAGTGGAGTTTTATTCTTTGGGCCACCAGTGGAGTTGATTCTTGTGGGCCACCTGTGGAGTTGATTCTTGGCCTCACCAGTGGAGTTGAATCTTGTGGGCCACCAGAAGAGATGTTTCTTGTGGGCCACCAGTGGAGTTGATTCTAGGGGGCCACCAGTGGGGTTGATTTTTTGGGGGGCCACCAGTGGAAATTGGATTCTTGGGGCCACCAGTGGAGTTGATTCTTGGGGCCACCCGTGGAGTTGAATTTTTGGGGGCCACCAGTGGGGTTTATTCCCTTTGGGGGGGCCTTGGAGTTGATTCTTGGGGGGCCCCCAGTGAGATGATTCTTGGGGGGCCACCCTGGAGATGATTCTTTTGGGGGCCCCCGGGGTCCAGGGGCCACCAGTGGAGTTTTTCTTAGGGCCCAAACCCTACAGCTACTGTAATGGGTGCACATAATAACCCCAAGAAAATCTTGGGTTTCTGCTTTTTTTCTCGCCTTTTTTTTCCTTTAAAAAGGAATTTTTTTAAAAAGCTTTTCTTTCGAGCCCCCCAAAAGCCCCGGGGTTTAGCCCGCTTTACTGTGGGCCAGGGCAGAGCCTTTTTCAGACCAGACTATCCCCAAATATTAAATTTCCCCTTTGGCCTTTTAAAAATTTCCCCAAAAAATAAAGAACCCCGACCAGGACTATCTCAAAAAATTTTTCCCCAAAAAAATTTCCCCGAAAAAGATCCTAGGGCCAAATCTTTTCCAAACAAAAGACCCCAACATCCCCCTTAAAAAAAAGCCTTTGGAAACCGAATATCCTTTAAAATACAGACCCCCCGACCAAAATTCCTCTAAAAAAAATCACCGCTACTAGGGAACCCCTAAGAGACCAAATTTCCCAAAATTCAGACTCTAGGGCAACTTTTTAAAAAAAGGGCCCCAGACTATCCCCCAAAAAAACAGACCCCCAAAAAGGGAAAGTCCCCTAAATGCAGGGCCCTAGAAATAGGCTATCTGAAAAAATACAGAACCCCGACCAGAATATCCCCAAACAAAAAGACCCCCAGCCCCCGACTATCCCCAAAATACCCCGGGGCCCCAGCAGAAAACCCCAACATACGACCCCAGCAACCTATCCCCCCCCCCTAAAAGACCCCAGCCCGGGCTAAACCCCAAAATACAGACCCCCGCCCCGGGTATCCCCCCAACCCTACAGACCCCAACCCAAATAACCCCAAAAATACCCGACCCCCCGACCAACAAACCCCCAAAATTTCAGACCCCAAACCAGACTATCCCCAACATACGGGCCCCCGAAAACCAAAAACTACCCCCAAAAAACAACCCCAAACCCCCACCAAAACCCCCAAAATACATACCCCGACCAGACGATCCCCCAAAATACAGACCCCGAAAACCCGAAAAAATCCCCAACATACAGACCCAGACCAGCCCATCCCCCCAAAATACCGACCCCAGACCAGAAATCCCCCCAAAAAACAGGGCCCCCCAGACAAAACTATCCCCCCAAAATACAGACCCCCGAACAGACCCACCAAATACAGACCCCCGACCCCGACAAACCCCCAACTACAGACCCCAGACCAGACTATCCCCAACATACAGACCCCCGACCAGACTATCCCCAACATACAGACCCCCAAAACCCAGACTAACCCAACAAAAAAGGGCCCCCGGGCCGACAAACCCCAACATACAGACCCCCGACCAGACTAACCCCAACATACAGACCCCCGACCAACTTAACCCCCAAATACAGACCCCCGACCAGAGATTTCCCCAAAAATACAGAACCCCCGCCAGCCTTTCCCCAACATACAGACCCCCGACCCTTCCCCCAAAATTTCAGACCCCCAAGACCTTTCCCCCAAATACAGGACCCCCGACCAGACTACCCCCAACATACAGACCCCGACCCAGATTCCCCAACATACAGACCCCCGACCAGAAATTTCCCCAACAAAACAAGAACCCCCAAAGAACCCCCGACTATCCCCCAAAATACAGACCCGGAAAAGACCAACTACCCCCAACATTTTCAGGACCCCGACCAGACCCAAACCCAAAAATAAACCCCGGACCTTCCCCCCAGACACCGACCCAAATTTCCCCCCATACAGACCCCCCGAAAGCAAAACCCCCAACATACAGACCCCAAAACCAAAACTTTTCCCCAACATACAGACCCCAGACCAACTTCCCCACAATACCCGGAAACCCCCCACAGACCCAAAACCCTATCCCCAACCCTACAAAACCCCCGCCGGGCTTTTCCCCAAAAAAACAAAACCCCAACCAGACCTCCCCCTTTCTAATACAGACCCAACCTCCCCCTACTAATACAGACCCCAGACCGGACCTCCTCTACTAATACGAAACCCCCGTACCTCCTCTACTTAAAAACAAAACCCCCCGCCCGCCCCCCTCAATAAATCAACCCCAGAACCAAAAACCCCCAAAAACAAAACACCAAACCCCAATCCTTCGCCCTTCCCTTAAAACAGAACCCCCGACCAGACCTCCTATACTAAAACCCGACCCCCCCCGACCCCTTTCCCCCAAATACAGACCCCCGACCAACTACCCCAAAACATACAACCCCAGACCAAACAAAAACATTCACCCCCATTTTCCCACAGTCCCCTTCTTTCCCTGTCGCTGCCAAGCACAATGTCCTGACTCCAGACGCCCATGGGTGGTGAGGATTGAAGGATTGGGGAGGGGTGACTGTTTGCCTTCTCTGTAGGGAGTCCAGGAGATCCCTACTTTTTGGTGGAGAATGTTTTAGAGATGATACAAGGTTCACACCAGGGGGGCAAGTACTTCCCGACCACCTATTGACTTTTTCAGGCAGTTCCCTCAGGTTCCTCTGCATTTTCTGCCATCACTCTTGGCACAACCAAAACCAAGCAATTAAAATGAGACCCCAGAAACACGGTTTTACCCCGGCGCGGCCGCACCGCCTCCTTCTGCCGCGCTAATTAGGAGAAAAGAATTAAATAGTAGATTGAAATGTTTTTGAAGGAAGATTAATTGGGAAGCAACGTGATATCTTCTCTCTGAAACCTTCCTCCGAGTGGAGATGATGTATTCAGGGGGAGCGGGCAGGGGTCGTGGGTTCTCTCACCTGACTCCCAAACACAATTAACAGTTTTTGTGCCTCTGAGATAAAGGTGACGTTGTTTACCCGCTGGGTGCGAAATTCATACTCCAACGTCAATCACAGAAGACAGCGAGGTCCAACTGAGTGTTATCCATGAATCATTCATATTTTTTTTTTTTTACAATATTTCCCAATTTAAAGGGATTGTCCAGGTTCAGAAAGTCATCATTGCTTCCATTCTATAACCGCACCACCCATGCCCCCAAGGTCGTATGTGGAATTGCATCTCAGCCCTATTTTATTCAACGGAGTTGCAATACCACATATAACCTGTGCACAGGTATGGCGCTATTTTGGATAGATGTTTTGTAAAGTGGGGCAAATAGTTCTAGAGTCGGGCAAGTAGTTAGTAGCATCAATGGTAGCTGGAACCTCCAAATTATCACCTAGTGGCCCAAGGCTGTCATCCCATAGTGATGATTACCAACCATTGTAGAGTTGGGCAAGAAGTCAGGGCAAGTAGTTAGTAGTACCAATGGTAGTTGGAACCTCCAAATTATTACCTAGTGGCCCCTAGTTTGTTACTACAAGGGATTAAACATGTATAATTACTCACCTTTGTAGAGTAGGACAAGTATTTGTAGAGTGGGGCAAGTTAGTAGTACCAGTGGCAGTAGAACCTCCAAACTATCACCTTATAGCGATAGCCTGGGGCCACATATATAATGTGTCACCTTTGTAGAGTGGGGCAAGCAGTAGTACTATTGGTGGTAGCAACCTTCGAACTATCACTCAGTTTTAACCCATAGTGATAGCCCAGGACTACATGGATCATTACCCAGCTTTGTAGAGGGGGGAAGTAGTTGTAGAGTAGGGAAGTAGCTGAAAGATGGGGTAGTAACTGGTACCAATGGTGACATGAACCGCCAAATGATCATCCAGTATGAACCCATTGTGATGAATACCAACCTTTGTAGAGTGGGGCAAGAAGTCGGGGCAAGTAGTTGTAGAGTGGAGCAATTAGTTTGTACCCATTGTAAGCCCATATATTGATAGCTTGGGGTTACATGGATAATTACCCACCCTTGTAGAGTGGGGCAAATAGTTATACACCGGGGCAAGAAGTTCGTAGTCTTATTGGCAGCAGGACCCTCCAAGCTATCACCTAGTATGACCCCTCAAAGTGATGGGACAAGGAGTTGTAGAGTGGGGTAAGTAGTTAGTAGTCTTATTGGCAGTAGGAACCTTCAAGCTATCACCTAGTATGAACCCTAAAAGTGATGGGACAAGGAGTTGTAGAGTGGGGTAAGTAGTTAGCAGTCTTATTGGCAGTAGGAACCTCCAAGCTATCACCTAGTATGAACCCTAAAAGTGATGGGGCAATGAGTTGTAGAGTGGGGTAAGTATTAGTAGTCTTATTGGCACTAGGAACCTCCAAGCTATCACCTAGTATTAACCCTAAAAGTGATGGGGCAAGTAGTTGTAGAGTGGGGTAAGTAGTTAGTAGTCTTATTGGCAGTAGAAACCTCCAAGCTATCACCTAGTATTAACCCTAAAAGTGATGGGGCAATTAGTTGTAGAGTGGGGTAAGTAGTTAGTAGTCTTACTGGCAGTAGGAACCTCCAAGCTATCACGTATTAACCCTAAAAGTATGGGCAATGAGTTGATTAATAGTGGGTAATGTAGCTTGATGGTCCTACTGCCAGTAAGACTACTAACTACTTACCCTATTCTACAACTCATTGCCCTACTCTACAATAGGTGGTAATATTATATCATATTGGTACTGTACTACTGCCCAACTTACAACTACTTGCCCTAATCACGTTTTAGGTCGCACTAGTGTAGTTGAAGTCCTACTGCCATAGAACTACTATCACCTAGTGTGAACCCTAAAAGTGATGGGGCAAGTAGTTGTAGAGTGGGATCAGTAGTTATCAGTACCAATAGTGATATAATAATTACCCACCTTTGTAGAGTAGGGCAATGAGTTGAAGAATAGGGTAAGTAGTTTGTAGTATCTATAGTGATAGAATAATTACTCACTTTTGTAGAGTAATGAGTAAAAACCTTCAAACTATCAATTGTGATGATAGTATGGGTCTGGGGCTTGATAATTACCCACTTTTGTAGAGCGGGGCAAGTGGTGGTAGAGTGGGGCAAGTACTAAGTAATGTCAATGATAGTAGGAACCCACACATTGATAGCCTGGGTCTACATGGATCATTTTCCACCTTTGTAGTCTTTGAGTAGGGCAAGTAGTGGGGCAAGTAGTAGTATTATTGGTGCTAGGAACCTCCAAATTATCACCCATTGTGAACCCATAGTGATAGCCTGGGGCTGCACAGTTAATTACCAACCATTGTAGAGTGGGGCAAGTAGTTGGAGCAAGTAGTTAGTAGCACCAACAGTAGTAGGAACCTCCAAACTCACCAATTGTAACCCATATATTGATAGCTTGGGGCTACATCAATAATTACCCACCCTTGTAGAGTGGGGCAAATAAATAGCATAAATAAACCAATGGTATTAGGTGTTAGTATAAATAAACCAATGGTAATAGAAACCTCCAAACCATCACACAGTGGGAACCCTTATAGCAGTGGTCTGGGGCTACACGTGGGGCAAATAGTCGGGGCAAGTATATAGTAACACCAATGGTAGTAAGAAACTCCAAACGATCACACAGTGGGAACCCTTATAACAATGGTCTGGGACTACCTATGGGGCAAATAGCAGGGGCAAGTAAATAGTAGTACCAATGGTAGTAGGAAACTCCAAACTATCATACAGTGGGAACCCTTATAACAATGGTCTGGGACTACAAGTGTGGCAAATAGTTGGTGTTAATAGTACCAATGGTAGTAGGAACCACTAAACTATCAGTAGTGATTGCCTAGGGCTACATGCTTGACAGCTCCATTGTTTGGAGAAAAAAAAAATCCCTTTAAAGCCCCCAGTGAAGACAATGCTCCTTTTATTCCCTAAATTTTTCCCAAACCCCTTTTTTTGGGATATTTTTGGGGAAATTTGGGGGGGTTTTGTTTTGGGAAAAAGGGGCCCAAAAAAAAAGGGGGGCCCAAAACCCAAATACTCCCCAATTTTCCCCCCAAAGGGCTTCAAAAGGGGGAACAGGGCCAAGATCAATGGTCAAAATATTGGCCCTTTAAAAAACATTCCCTTGGGAAAACCAAAAGCCCTTTTGGGTTTTTTTATTTCTCTAATTTCCCTTCGATTTCTATGGTTTTACCCAACCCCCCAAAAACCAAAGTCATCACCGGGGTTAAAAAAAGCCCCAAAAAGTCCCCATTTCCCGTTTTAGTCCCTCTTGCCTTCCAACCCCTTCCCTTTTTTCAGGCAATTTTAATTTGTGGTGACTCAAAAGAACCCCAACGTGTCCTCTATTCAAAAGCCAAAAAATAAACACAATCATCCCGAATTTTTTTTCCCCAAAAATTAAAACCCCCATTTCCCCCCCAAATGACGGAGTAACGGCGCAAAGTTTAAACCCGGGGTTGAACGAATTTCGCTTTTTGTTTCCGGGTAATCGAACTACAATTAGGGCCCAAATTGCATTTTTAAAATATCTTTTTTTTTGGCTAACAAAGAGGGGCCAATTTAAATCGGGAACGAGGGTTTTGGGCTTAAAAGCTTGGGCCCCTGCCCGAGCCTTGCCAAACTAGGTTTAACCCCACGTGGGGGAGGATATGATTATTAATGGGGAAACCCGTCATTTGAGGGCCCTGCTTCTGTTTTTTGGCTCATCTGTAAATTTTTTGCCTTTCCCCGCAAATTCAATTTTTTTTTTTTTTTTTTTCATTTTTGATTCCCCGGGGTTTGGAGATAAAAAATTGATCGTCGGGGCCCCCCGAAGGTGGTTTAAACCAAAGAACAAATTGGGATTGGAAGTTCTTTTTCCCTGCATAGGTCCTTGCTTAGAGTTAAAAGGGGGTGGAGAAAAAAAAAAAGTATTTAGATGGAGGTAAGGGGTTTTTACGGGGGTAACTAATGGAACCCACAATTTTCGCCTTGGGCCTTTAAAAGTTTTGGGTTTGAGTGAAAAGGGTCCCAAATTTTTTGGCCCCCCTCCCCCAACGAAAGAAAAATGATGGAAACCGGTTTATGACCCTTTTGTCTCTCAGTGAAAACTTGCTCTGTTGGTTCTTTGTTCTACTCCATAAAATGTGAAAGAACATAGGTAGGTGGTGAAGGAAAGAGGCCACTTTGGTAAAGGAGCTTGGGGCCATGATGGTTATTCTTTACATTTCCATTTGTTACCCCTCTTAACCCGCGGGATTTGGGGTAGAAGGATCTGCCCTTTTCTCCCCCCTTTACCCCCAAAACCCTAAAAAACTGGGTGGGCAATTTTATGACCTTCCGGGTTTTTAAAAATGAAGGGTTTATTTGTTGGTTCTTTGCTTTACTCCATAAAGTATGAAAAAAACATAGGGAGTGGTTTAAAAAAAGGGGCCCCTGTGGTAAAGGAGCTTGGGGCCATGATGGTTGTTCTGTACGTTTCCTTTAGTTAAAATACATCTAACCCGCAGGAAAGGATAGATTTATTTTGGGTTTAGTTCTATTCCCCCTCATCCAACCCCAAAGAACATATTTGGGGAATTTTACGACTTTTGTTCTACGGGGAAGCGATTTGTGTTCTTTTTTTACCCATAAAAAGTGAAAGAACAAGGTTTGGTTTTGAAAAAAGGGTCCCTGTGGTCTAGGAGGTTTGGGGCCAAAGATGGATTTTCCCTGGGGGAAAAAGGTGGGGCCCAAATTGAGTTTAGACCCTGGTTTCATTTGGTGTCCTTGATTGCTATGGTATAAACAATGCTAGTAGCAACTAACAAGAGACAACCTTGTTTTTGGGAAGGTCTGTGTCCCTCTTTTTGCCTCACCCGTTGGGGTTTTGGGGTAACAAATTTTAAAAAAGTAAGAAGGGGGTTGGGTAGAAAAAAGAGGGAATTTCCCCTTTCCTTCCCCCTCACCCCAACCCAAAGAAAATGTTTTGGGAAAATTTTAGGGCTTTTTTGTCTCTACGGTGAAGCTTGCTCTGTTGGTTCTTTGTTCTACTCCATAAAATTTGAAAGAACATAGGTAGGTGGTGAAGGAAAGAGGTCCCTGTGGTGAAGGAACTTGGGGCCCTGTTTTGGGTATTTTAGGACAAGAAGGGGGGGGGCAAATTTATTTTTAACCTTGGTTTAATTGGTCAAATGTGGGCAGTCTTTTCGACCTCCCCCAGTTGGGTTGGGGGTAACTAAGTGAGAAGAAACAAAATAGGATTGGGGGATAGAAGGGAGGTTGGGCCAAAAGCAATAGCAAACTGGGGTCCTGCAGGTAGTGGTCCAGGTCATCATGCTATACTGGTCTTGTTAATCCTGATACCCTTTTTGGAAAAGGCTTCACATTGGTTGATTTTTCTAAGGAGGAGAAATTGGGGAACTTTTTCCCATTTTGGGCCCTTTTGAAGTTGCCCTTTGCTGAAACCCATTAAAGGGCATTAGCCAAGAAGAGAAAAACCTTTAAAAAGGGGTTTTTCCCGCCCTTTGACTTTTTGGGATATTGATTTTTATTTTTACTCCAAAAATTTGAAATGGTGCAGGGCCCAAACCTTTTGGGACCCCCCCAAAAATTTGGGGAAAAGGCCCCCCCAAAATGTTTTACTTTAAAAGGGCTGGTCCCCTCTTGGGCATACCTCTTTTTTGTTCTATTTGGAGTTCTCAAATTTCAGGGGAGGGGCTGTTTTCTCCCCTTCGTTCTATGGGGGTTCCCAGTTACAGGGGACACTGTGTTTACCAAACCCGTTTTTATGGGGGTTTCCCCGTACAGGGGAAACAATGTGTTCTCCAATTTTGTCCCCAAGGGGTTCCTATACAGGGGAGCGCTGTGTTTTCCTTTTTGTTTATGGGAGTTCCAGGGCAGGGGAGCACTGTTTTCTCCATTTTGTTTTTGGGAGTTCCCAGTTTCGGGGAGCCCTGTGTTCTCCATTCTGTTCCCATGGGGGTTCCCAGTAAAGGGGAGAGGTGTTTTTCTCCATTTGTTCTAAGAGAGGGCCCAGTACGGGGGCAAATGTGTTCTCCAATTTTTTTCTATGGCGTTCCCCGTAAAAGGAGAGCGCCTTTTGTTCCCCCATTTGTTCTATGGGAGTTCCCGTACATGGGAGAGCGGGGTTTCCATTCTGTTCATGGCATTTTCCCCGTTTTCAGGGGAGCGCTGTGTTCTCCATTCTGTTCTAAGGGAGTTCCCAGTAAAAGGGGGGGGGGGGTGTGTTTTCCATTCTTTTTTATGGGAGTTCCAAAAGGAACCTGTTTCTCCATTTGTTTTTGGAGTTCCCCAGGGGAGCGCTGTGTTCTCCACTTTCATGGATTTCCCAGTAAGGGGAGCCTGTGTTCTCCTTTTTTCTATGGATTCCCATACGGGGGAGCGTTTGTGTTCCCATTTGTTCTAGGGGATTCCCCATAAGGGGAGGGGTTGTTTTGTTTTTGGGGATTCCCAAAAAAAGGGGAGGCGTTTTCTCCATTTGTTCTATGGGATTTTTCCCAAAGGGGAGCCTTGTTCTCCATTTTAATTTTTGGGGGAGTTCCCCATTTAAAAGGGGACCTTTTCCATTAGTTCTTGGAGCCCCATTCGGGTCTGGGTAACTAATGAATGTTTTAGGGAGAAGGGGCATAGAAGCAGGGGGCCCATACAATAACAAAGGGGGTCCCCGCGGGTGGGGTCCAGGTCATCAAACCTACTGTAAAGGAGGTTTTTTTTGGATTTTAGCCCAAGGGGAAAAAAACAATATCTTGGCTTAAAAAGCTGCAACCATAGATGCAAACCCCAAAAAAATCTAAGGGCCCATAGGGGAAGTTCCCCCTCCTTTTTTCCAAAATATTTTTTTCTTTTGGGGGGAAAAAAAGGGGGGGCAAAATTCCCCCGTGGGCCTTTAGAAGGGGAAGGTTCATCTATGGTTGCAGGTTTTAGGCCAAAAAATAAACTGACAAAAACAACCTTTTTTTGGGTGTCTCTTCAGCCTTTTTGGGCCTTTCACTCGGTCTAACTAGTAAAATGGGCAAAACAGGGCGCAACAAGGACCTACTTCAAAAGCAAATTTTTTCCATCTCAATGGTGGCCCATCACCCTCCACTTTGGTAGCAGAGATTTCCACCCTGGAAAAGGGGGCCTTTTTACGGGGACAATATCTATGGGAAAAGATTTTGGGAAGTGGGGGTTTTTTCCTTCTTTTACCCCCCTTTAGCAATAACCTAGATGTCTTCATGGTCTCCAAGGTATTAACTAACCAGAGAAGAAGGATTGGGCAAGTGGGGGCAATTTTCCCTTTATTGACCCCCCTGAGCATTTCCTTTGAGTCTTATGGGCTTCCCCAAAGGGATTTTTCTAAACCCGGGAAGAAGGATTGGGCAAAATGGGGCAATTTTCCCATTTAAACCCGCGAGCAGTAAAAATTGATGTCTTGATTGGGGTTTCCCGGGATTAACTAAAGGAGAAAAAGGATTGGGGGAAGTGGGGGAAAACCCTTTTTGACCTTTTGGCAGAAAAAGCCTTAAAGGTCCCAAGGTAATTTAATAACCAAAGACATCATCTTGTTGGCAACTGTTTTTTTTTTTTTTGGGGCTATACTAGGGGAAAAAGGGTATGTGAGTGAGGTTTTCCCCTTGGATGGATTTTTCCCCTTTGACAAACCCTTTTTCTTTTCCGGGGGATTTGTTCCCATTCTCCCAAAAACCCAAAGTAGATGCCCTCTTCCAGGAGCAAAAATTCCCCTTTTGGGTTAAACCCCAAATCATCAACCCTCATGTTTACAAGGGGTTTTTCCCAAACCCGAGAACCCAAAAAAACTAAGTTTTTTGAGACTTTTTTTAAGGCAAACCCCAAAACTCCCTCCAGCTGAAAGGGGGCCAACAAGCTCAAATAGACCTTTCAAGGGAATTTTGCAGGGAAAGGAAAATCATAAACTTTTGTGGTTAAAAATCTACTGTGGGCTATTTGTGGTAAAAAAAAGGGCGGGAACCCACTAAAAATTTGTTGTTGGTAAAAAAACAACCAAACCCCTTTCCCTTTTAGTAATAAGATATTTTCTGTATAATTGTCTATAGGAAAGAGACATCTGTTCCAAACTTATCGAACAAGTGAAATTGGACCTCCATGTTGGTGGCGGAGAAGAGAAACGAGGAGCGGAAAATTCTACGACTTCCCGGTAGATAAAGACATTGGGCCTTATTTATTTAAAAATGTTCTAAATAGTTATTTCTTTTTTTTGTTGTCAAAAGCCCAACGAAAAAAAAACCAAACAAAACCAATCAATTAGAAACCCTCAAACCCAATCCCCTAGGCCCAAAGGCCCCAAAAAACCCTTTATAGCCCATAGCAAACCCAAACTTTGCCCCTACCAACCCGGCCCCTAAACCCATTAAACCAAACCCCAATCAAGCCCCTACCAAAACCAAAACCCAAGCCCAAAAGACCCCAGCCAATCAGAGCCCTTGCACCAATCGATTCACAAAAAACCCAAACAGGAGCCCAAGCAACCAATTTTTGCTCCCCAGCAACCCTTTTGAGCCCCTTGCAACTAATTTTAAGCCCAAACAACCAATCCCGAGGTTTAAAACCAAACAGAAAGGGTTTTCCTCTATTTTTTTTCTTTTCCAGGGGCACTTTGGAAATAAAAGGGAGCTCTGATTGGGTTTCTATTTCCCCTGATTGGTTGCATGCATTTTGATTTGCAAAGAGCAACAAAGGCAGTTTTTTATGTTTGGGGTTTATCTATCAAAACTGTTTTTGTAGCAATGTCTGTGTTCCCTTTGTAAGCTGAGGCGGATTTCTCTGCCGCTATCGTTTAGCGCTATAGTATTGTGTGAAAAGGAAAGCTTTAAAAAAAATTGACCTCAGTCCTTTGCGGGGGCGGACAGTGCGCACCTAAAAATTTTTGAATAAAATCCCCCGGGTTTTCTGAGTGAGGAGGCGATTTTTCATTCTAAATGAAAGAGAAGGGGTTCTAAGGGGGCCCTTTTTTGGGGGTTGGGCGCTCAATAGGCCACAAAATAAACTGCAAACAAGCCCTGGGGGGGAACCCCCTTTTGGGGACCCCAAAACCCCTGGTAAAGTGGACGCTGACCCGGTTTCAGATTCAGAAACAGCATCCCCCATCCTTTCCCCCCAGCCGCCTCACGTTTTCCCTTTAAACCCCGGAGCCAAGGCGCACAGGGCGCACAGGACGCCCCCCAGGACCCGGCCGGGTTTTTCCGGGGGGGGGGGGCCCAGGGAAGAGCTGGGCCTGTCAATTTTCCCGAGGCAAATTTAGGGTTTTAATCCTCAAAATCATTTTAAAGGGGGAAAAAACTGCCTCTAAAAAGCCTCAAAAACCCCTATCCCCAAATTTTAAGGCCCGGATTCCCCTCTGATTCCCCGGGGCCCAAAAAAAAGGGGGCCCCATTTAAAAGGGGTTGGGGGTCACTACAAATTATTTCCCCCTCCTGTTTTTTTTGGTTTCAAATTTTTAATTCAGGGGCGTTTTTTTATTTTCTTTTTCTAAGCTTTCAGTAGAAGCCAGGTCTGTAGCTATAGCAACCACGCTGGCAGCATATCAGGGGGAGATCAAACAGTCTGTAGCTATAGAAAACCAGCACTGGAAACCTATCAGTAAGATAAAAACAGGTCTGTAGCTATAGCGACCACAGGAGCTGATGCAGCCCATAACAAGAGGGGATATCTAGGAATAGGTCGGACATGTTAATGGCCCACAATTGCAAAGTGACTTGTTTTTGCAAGATCTTTAACACAAAAATCAGTCCTTGTAGTTAGACAGCCACTTTAAAGGTCTTGCAAAAACAAGTCACTTTGCAATATGTGTCCATTACCAGTGTCCTCCTTTTCCCAGTATCCCCTCTTGTAGGGGCTGCATCAGCCCCCTAGGCCAGACGCCCTTTTTTTAACTTGCTTGTACAGCCCGTTTGATGTCTCCTGATACACTGCCAGCACTGGTCGCTCTAGCTACAGACCTGTTTGATGTCTCCTTATAGGCTGCCAGCACTGGTCGCTATAGCTACAGACCTGTTCGATCTCTCCTGATAGGCTACAAAAACAAATGTACCTAGCAGATCCCTACCAATAGTACCAAAACCTCTTGACCAGCATATATAGAAGACAATTTAAAGAGGAAAAAGGGTCCTAAAAAATAACTTTTATTAAATATAGTTTAAAAAAATCGTGATCTATCTCAAAGAACTCACAAAACGCTGTGGGAGGCAAACAACAAACCACATGGTGGGACTAATGGTATACAAACCTGGCCCTTCAAACTAATATACCCTACCTAACTAAGAGGATACAGGTGATCGCCCCGATAAGGGCTTCCTGCCGCAGCCTTGCCCTAATCAAAACACCCTTTAATTCTCGTGCCTTGCATTATGCAGCCATTTAAATTTTTTACTATACCAGATACTTGGTCCAATTATACTTTCCAACTGTCCCTGATGATGTCATGGATGATTGAAACATGTGGGACGGGACCATGAGGAATAACAGGGGTGTTTTTGAATTAAGGGTAAGGCTGCGGACAGGAACCCCCTTTTCGGGGCGATCATCCTGTATCTCTCTTAGTTAAAGGGAGGGGTAATTAGGTTTGGGAGGGCCAGGTTTTGGTATACCACTCTGGTCCCACCCAATGTGGTTTTTTGTTTGCCTCCCAAAAGCGTTTTGTGAGTTCTTTGAGATAGATCACGATATATTTTAAACTATATTTAATAAAAGTTATTTTTAGGACCGATTTTTACTCCTGATAGGCTACCAGCACTGGTCGCTATAGCTACAGACCTGTTTGATGTCTCCTGATAGGCTATCAGCACTGGTCGCTATAGCTACAGACCTGTTCTCTCTCTCCTGATAGGCTGCCAGCACTTGTTGCTATAGCTACAGACCTGTTTGATCTCTCCTGATAGGCTGCTCATATATCAAAACTAACAGAAGTTCTGCCCTTATTGAGTATAGCCATGGGCAATAAGGTCAAATTTTTAGGAAAAAATCTGAGAAAACCCCTCTATGTGTCTCTGTCTGACGGTCTGGGGTCGGTGGCTCTCGCCTCTGATTCCTCCCTGTGCTCTGATCCATGACAGCTCCTCGTCCAAGGAGAAAAGAACGGACGAAGGAAGACGAGAGGAAAACCGGAACAAGGAATCAGGGCGAGAAGATGAGGAATGGGCCAAGGCCAAGGACAAGGTCCGAGGGAGCTCGACTATGTGACACGGTTTCTGAATTTGCACCATTGAGTCCTCTTGAAGGGGCTTTCCATTATGAGAGGTTATGGCTCCTTACTAGGAAACCCCTATGACCAAGAAAACAGATCCCACCAAGGGCTTTGGGGCCCACTTTCACCAACTGGGCACCAAAATACACCTCCATCAGACCGCAGGGTCACAGAATGAAAAAAATTTTCCTACCAAGACGCCATCACTTACTGTTATGGGGAACACTTCTTCTCCTCCCCCACCCCTCCTTCCTGACTCAGCCCCTGACCTGGCCATCTCTCCCCCACCCCTTCTCCGTGCGCACAACTCTCCATTCTGTTCTATGGGATTCCCCTAAGGGGAGCCTGTGTTTCCCATTTGTTCTATGGGGTTCCCAGTCAGGGGGGCTTGTTTTTCTCCATTCTATTGGGGTTCCCAACGGGCAGCGCGTGTTCCCATTTTTCTTTTATGGGATTCCCCTCGGGACGGTTTTCTCCCTTTTGTTCTTGGGATTTCCCATACAGGGAGGCTGTTTCTCCATTCTTCTTGGGATTCCCGTCAGGGGAGCCTGTGTTCCCTCCATTCCTTCTATGGGAGTTCCCGTCGGGGCGCTTATTCTCCATTCTGCTCTATGGGAGTTCCCAGTACAGGGGAGCGCTGTATTCTCCATTCTGCTCATGGGGGTCCCATTTCAGGGAGCGCTGGGGTTCTCTCCATTTCTCTATGGGAGTTCCCAGTACAGGGAGCGCTTTTTCTCCATTTTGTTCTATGGGAGTTTCCCTGTAAGGGAGCACTGTGTTCTCTCCATTCTGTTCTATGGGAGTTCCAGTACGAGGGAGTGCTGGTTCTCCATTCTCCTCTAATGGGAGTTCCCGGTACAGGGGAGCGCTGTTTTCCCATTCGTTTTATGGGAGTTCCCAGTACAGGGGCTCTGTGTTCTCCATTCTGTTCTATGGAAGTTCCCAGTACAGGGGGGCGGGTGTGTTCCTCCATCTGTTTATGGGTTTCCCAGTACAGGGAGGCGTGTTCTCCAATTCTATTCTATGGGAGTTCCCAGTACAGGGGAGTGCTGTGTTCTCCATTCTGTTTTATGGGAATTCCCAGTAAGGGCGTGTTTCTCCATTCTGTTCTATGGGAGTTCCCGGTACGGGGAGCGCTGTGCTCTCTCCATTCTCCTCTATGGAAGTTCCCAGTACAGGGGAGCGCTGTGTTCTCTCCAGTCTGTTCTATGGGAGTTCCCAGTACAGGGGAGCGCTGTGTTCACCAAAATTTTGCTCTATGAGAGTTCCCATACAGGGGAGCGCTATGTTCTCTCCATTCTGTTCTATGGAGTTCCCAGTACAGGGGGGGCGCTGTGTTCTTTTCCATTCTGTCATGGGATTCCCAGTACAGGGGAGCGCTGTGTTCTTCATTCTCCTCATGAGAGTTCCAGTACAGGGGAGCGCTGTGTTCTCTCCATTCTGTTTCTATGGGAGTTTTCCCCTTTCAGGGGGGCGCTGTGTTTCTTACATTTTTCCTTATTTTGGGAGTTCCCCAAAAAATAACCCAGGGGAAACGCGTGTTTTTTTTTCATTCCCCCCTCTATGAGAGTTCCCATAACAAGGGGGTGGTTCGGGGTGTTTTTTTACCCCCAGGGAATTCCATAAAACAAATTGGGGAAAAACTTTGGGGCAAAGCTTTTTACCGACCCTCCCGCTCCAAGCCGACACTTTCGGGGGCCCATTCCCAGGATAGGTGCAGAGCCCAGAGGTGGGACCTGCAACTATCATACCTCGATGTCATCTTATTAATAATTTGCCATCAAAAGTTTGGGGAACGGAAAAACCCCTTTTTTTTCCCAAAACATTTACAGTTAAAATTTCCCGAATTAAATTTACAATTTTTTTTTAAATTTTCCGGGAGAAAAAATTCTTAGATTTTCCCGGAGTCATGGCAAACCCCCTGAAATTTTCAGGAAAAAAATTTTCCCAAAAGGGCCCAGATTTTGGGGGCAAAAACAAAAAAATTTTTCCCAAAAACTTTATGGTTTTCTCTTCCTCTATTTTTATAGAGGTAGCATGAGCCATTTTTTTTTAAACAGCTCCCCACTTGGGTTTTTAGGGTGAATTGGTTTTAAAAAAGCTTTGTTAATTTTTCAATATCAGACAAAGCCATAGACAACAGCTTTATAGTCATTATATTTTATTGCAATAATAAAAAATAAAAATAAATAAAAAAAGAAAAAAAAGATTAAAATGGGCCCTTATCCCAAATTTTTTAATCCAGCAAATGGGTGGGTGGGGTTTTTTCAAAAATCTCCCAAGAAAAAGTGGGGGAATTTTCCCTATCCGGGGGCAGAGAGGAAATCAAGTCTACACGTTATAAGTTATACTTTTCCCCGTAATAGGGATATGGAGCATTTCTGGTATAAACCCGGCGATCTCCTGATAAAAAAGGGATAAGGGGCCCTTTCTGGTATAACCCTTTGGGGGATCCCTTAAAATTTGGGATATGGAGGTGCTGGTTAAAAAACCTTTAGGAACTCCTTATTTTGTGGGTATGGGACATTTGGTAAAAAGCTGGGGCCCCTCCGGGATATAGGATTGGGATGCAGGTTTAACCTTGGGGCCCCTCCTTTTATATGATATGGGGCATGCTGGTAAAACCTGGGAAAATCTCCCGTAATTTTTTGGGGGATATGGAGCATATGGTTTAACCTTTGGGGTCCCTGTAAAGTGATAAGGGGCATGCTTGGGGTTTTAAACCTTTTGGGGCCCCCCCTGTATTTTAGTGGGTATGGAGCTTTCTGGTATAACCGGGGATCTCCCCGTTAAAAAGTTATATGGACCCCGCCTTTGGGATAACCCTGGGGTTTTCCTGTATTTTAGTGATTTGGAGGGATGCTGATTTAAAACCGGGCCTCTCCTTTTTATAGTGATTAAAGGGGCATGCTGGTTTTTAACCTTTGGGGGGTCCCCCTGTTTTTAAGTGATAAGGAGCATGCTGGTATAACCCCGGCCTCTCCTGTATTTTAGTGATATTACTGCTGGAAAAACCTGGGGTTTTCCTGTATAAAAGTGTAAGGAGCAAGGGGGGTATAACTTTGGGGCCCCTCCTGTATTTTTAGGGGATATGGAGGCCCTTTGGGATAAACCCGGGCCTTTTCCCCGTAAAATAGTGATACTCTTTTTAAAAAAATTCAAAGGGGAAGAAACCCTACAGCCCAAAATCGTACAAAAAACTTTACCCAAAAAATGTACAAAACTTATAAAAGACCCTGAGCTGGTTCCCGTCCATTTTCCCTATCCCTTTCATCCAAAATTTATTTACAATATTTTTACCTTCCCCCCCTGGGCCCCCCCTAAACTAGATCCATATTTTTAAAATTTTCACTATATACAAAATATACATTATTTACCCAAAATACCCCCCTTTTTCCCTTTTTATATTTTTTCCCCAAAACCCACAGTCCTTATCCCCCGACAGTTTTTTGGTTTTTTTTTTTTTTTTTTGTTTTTTTTTTTTAAAAAATTTTACATTTTAAATTTAATAACAATTTAAATATATATACAAAATCCCCTTTTCCTGACTAAATTTTTTCCCACTCCCAGTTCCCCCCCAAATGCCGGGGAGTCCTTATTCCCGAGGTTTTTGGTTTTCCCTAGGTCCAAAATCTTTGTTCAGTCCCTCTTTAAAAAGGGCCGACTCAATTCCTCCCCTCCCCCCTCTTTAAACCACCACCCAACCTATCTAAATACCCCCCCCTTTTTTTTTTTTTTTTTTTTTTTTTTTTTTTTTTTTTTTTTTTAAACCCAAAAAACAAAAACAAAAATTTTAAAACCCCCAAGGTTTCTAAATAAACCAAAATACAATCCTTTTTCCTTTCCCCCTCCCCCCCTTGAAGGCTCCGGTTTTGGTTTTCCTGAAAAACCTTTCCAAACCGGCAACCAAAGAAAACAAAAAAAAAAAATGTAAGCATTGCCCCCCCCACCGGGGGGGGAAAAGGGGGGAGAGATCAGGGAAACCCCCAAGGACAACCCCCTCCCCAAAAGGGGGGCCCATGCCCTCCTGACCCCCAACCTCTCAAACTCCAAAAGAACGTTTCCTTCACCAGATCCCCAAAATGGCCCAACCACCCTTTTTCCTCGGGGAAGATTTTTTCTCTGTCGCGGGTTTGGGGGTAAGCACCGTGCCACCAAGGTTTTGAAAACCTTTACCCCTGAACTAACTATGAATAAAAAATGGGAGGTCCCTACCACCAGGGTTTTTGAAATGTTTCCCTATTTCCCACTTCCGCATAGGGGAAGGGCCCGCCAAAACCTGGCCAACCTATGGAAACACCCCCCCTTTTTTTTTTTACACCTCGCATTGTAGGGGAATGGGGAAGGAAAAGGGAAATTTTCCATGCTTTTTAGCATTCCACCACATTCCTCCCAGGGCAATTTTTTTGTCCTCCCAGTTTTAAAAACTTTTCCCTTGCCCGACTGCAGCTTACCGTTTGGAAACACGCCAGGTCGGGAAACCCAAAATTTTCTGCGGGGGTCCTCGCTGAATTCAATAAATGTAACCCCTTTCCCTCAGATCCTGACCTGGGGAATCTTTTGGGGGACCAACGGGGAAGTTTTTGAATTTTTTGGGGGGGGTAGAACCAAAAAACCCTTATCATCCCCGGGATTTCCCCGGTCGAGTCATTTTCTCCGTTTATTCCCCCCACCCCATCGGCGGGGGAAGGGGGCTTCAGGGGTCAGTGCAAGTTAAAACCGGGGAAAAATTTTGTCCTGACGCACTAAGGGTCTCACAAAGGAAAACCCCCCCCCCAAATCCCATTCCTTTGGGAAATGGGAAATGAAACCACTCCCGGCAGAGGCAAACCCCCAGGGGGGAGAGCCCCGCCCCCCCAAAAAGGGGGGGGTATATTGATCTTTTTTTAAAGGTATTTTTGGGGAAGAAAAAACCACGGGGTTAACCATACCTAACCCCCCTTGGCTCCCTTTTGTACGGGTTTATTTTCACCTTCCCCTTTTTTTATTAAGGGGTTTAAATCTGTTTCCCCATAAAATTTGGAAAAAAAAAAAAAAAAAAAAAAAATTAGATTTCCCTGCCCCCGAAAAACCCCCGGCAAAATGCACCAAAATGCCCAAAAAGGGTTTAAAATAAAAAGGGAGCAGGGGAAAGTTTTGGGTCAAGGGCCCCCCCTCTCTTTAAAGGGTTTTTTGACCAAACCCTTTTTCCCCTATTTCCCCTTTTACCCAAACGGCATTGTTTAGCCTGTCTTCCCCGTTTTTTCTTTTTTGGGGGAATTCCCCCTTTTCCGAATTCAATTTGGGCCCCGTATCTTAATTGTTTTTTGGGGGCACGGGAAGGTGTCCGGAAGGTGCCCCCCAAAAAAGGTTTTTTTTCCGTTCCAACCAAAGACTTTTCAAAAACTTTGGTTCCCCATTGATTTTTTGGGACCCAGATGTTCTCCGGGGGGTAACCTTTCAACTTCCGCCCTCACCCCCCAAACTGCCTCCTTTAAAAAAAAGAAAAAAAAAACCAAATGTGCGTCATCCGCAAAGGCCCGGGCCCTCAAGGAAGGCCCCCGAGGCCCCCCAGGCCCATTTCCCCACCCCCCCCAATGGGTTCCCCTATCTACCTTCGAAGGAAAGGGGGCGATCGGGAAAAGCAAAAATAGCCCAAGGGGGGTCCAAAAGGACAGCCCTGACGGGAAAAAAAACCCCCCACCCCACCTTAAAAGGCCGACCCAAAATTTAACCCCTTTTTTTGGTTCAACCCTTAAAAGTGGAAAGCTCTCAGCCCCTTTTATACCCAAAGTTTTTTTAAACCCAATTTTCCCAAACCCCCGGCAGACCCCCAAAACTCAGGGAGTTGGACCAAAAGTTACAAAGGTTTTACTCGTTCCCAAAACTTTTTTCCCGATCCAGGGGGAAGTGGTTTTAACCCCCCCCCCTTTCCCAAAGGGGGGCCCCGCCCCCCCCCTCCACAGCCTCCCTGACACCCAAAACCGCATAATGGTGCTACCGGGGGCCCGGGGAAAGGGAAAAAAAGTGCTGGGCCCGGGAAAAAAAGAAAACTCTGAGGGAAATTTTTTCGCCCCATTTTAAAAAACACTTTTGCCAGGGTCTTTCCCGTCCCCATTGAAGTTTTTAAACGCCTTTGGGACGGGCCCGTTTTTCAAGCGGGGCGGAAAAACCCCCCTTTCCCTTTGACGGGATTTAATTTTAGAGCTGACCCCGGGCTCATTAACCTGGGCAGAGTTTTTCCCGGGGGAAAAAAAAGGAAAAAAGCCCCCTCATTTATGACCTCGGTTTAAGAAAGGGGAAAAAAAACCAAAAAAATGTCCTTTTAAAGGGAAATTTTTTTAAAACTCAGTTTGTTTAAACAATTTTCCGGGGGCCTGGGGGTCTTTTTTTTTTTGAGGGCTAAGGGCCGTCCAAAAAGCCCCCTCTACTTTTTCCCCCTCTTGATCATTTCCCGTTCCCAAAAAACCCTCCCCCCCCAAAAAAAGGGGGTTACTCCTGGCTCGGGAATTCTTTTTAGCCAAAAAAAAGCCCCAACAATTTTTCTCGAATTTTTTAAAATTTTTCTCTTGCCCAAAAGATGGGGAAAATAGAAAAACCTAAAAGATTTTTCCAAAATCTCGGGAATGGACTTCCTCAGAGATCCTGTACTATTTTTTTAGGCCCCTTTAAATATTTAGCTACTAACCGACATCCTTTTCAGTTCCTGTTTTAAGGGGGGGGAGGTTTTTTGGGGGGGGGTACCTTCCAAAGTTTTCCCCTTTTAAAAAAAATTTAAATTTGCGTCCTTGTTCTTGAATCCCTTGAGCAAAGGGTTTTTTTCTCTGGAGACCTCATCACGGCCCCCTCCGTCAATTTTTAAATGTTGAGTTTTTTCCCCCAGGCCTGTTTTCAGGCGGTACCGTTCAAGCTTCTGAGGTTTTGAGGTCTGGGTGAAGAACCCCGCTGCCCTTTTTTTTAAAAAAATTTTCCCCCCTTTGACTTTTCTACTGAAAAAACCCCGAAAGGAATCGGGCTCTTCAGGGAAAACCTCAAAAGATTGTCTAATCCCCAGTCTCTTCCGGGGTGACGAATTAAGCTTCCAATAAACCCCCTTTCCCATTTCCCGGGGGGGCTCTTTCAACATTCAAAAGAAAAAAAAAATTTATACAGTGGTCGGAGAACTCAACCTCTTTTCCAAAAACCCTAAAAGGTTGGGCGAGGGCGGGGGTCCTTTTCCCTTTAAAAAAAAAACCTTTCTTTCCCCGACCTAAAACTCACACCTTATGATTAGGGGGGAAAACCCCCTGTGGGGTTGGGGTGGGTTGGGGGTGTGTTTTGGGGGAATCCCCCAGCGGGGCCCACTAACTATTCTTTCTAAGTAGACGCCAACATGAGCCACACCTCTTTGGACTTCCCCCTTTCCTTTAGTTTTCCTTTTACGGGTTTTTTTGAAAAACTCCCCCCAAAGATGACTTTTCCGGCTCGTAAAAAAAAAGGGAAAAGGGTTTTTTTCCCCCCCCTCGTAAAAAAACATTTTCCCTCCCCCAAAACCCCAAAACCATCTGGGGGGCATGATTTTTTTGAAACCTGAGCCTCCGTCCCTTCCCCGGGGGGAAAACTAAGAAACAGACACCCCCCATTCGAGCCCCGATTCCCCCCCCCGTCGCATTTTAAAACCCGGGGGGTTTTTAAAAAAAAAACCGCCCCCCCAACCCGGAATATGGGGTCGGGAAACCCAAAAGACCATAAGAAGGGCCCCTTCCCCATTTCCCCTTTTTGCCTTCCCCATAACCCCTGATCCCCCAATTTGGGCCCTTGCAAAAAGAAAAAAATTTAGCTTTTAACACGGCTTTAAAAAAAAAAAAAACCCGTATATCTAGCCACATTAATTTTACGCTGGCCCCCAAATTTTTCTGGGCCAGCGTCCCAAAAGGGTCGGTTTTTTTCCCGCCATCATTGTTTTTCCCAGCCCCGACAAGGGCCCTTTTTTTTTACCGATGCCTCCCCTTTTTGCCTCATCAGAGGCCCACGGGTTTTTAAAGTCCCCTTTTAGATGACGGAGACAACCATTCCTACTCACCCCTTTTTAAAATTTTTTTTCCCCCCCACCACCACCCACTTCTTTTTCCAGCACCACCACCCCCCCCCCACCTCTATTCTCTACTTTTTTTTGCATCCCCTTTTTCCCCGGGTTTTTTTTTTTGGGTCCCTTTGGGGCCAAACCCCCAAAACCCCCCTTTTCCCCCGGGGGCCCCCCCCCCCCTTGGGGCCCTTTTTCCGGAAACCCCGTAATTTTTTCTTTCCCCCTCCCCTTAAAGGGGAAAGGGGAAAAGGGTTTCCCCAGTACGTGATCCCTAATTTGGGGGTTTCGGTTTAAGGGGGTGGGGGGTTTTTTCCCCCTGCCTTCCTTTTTCACGGGACCTGGACCTTACCAGGGTTTTAAAGGGGTTTTTGGGGGTGGTTCCACCCAGTTAGGTTGGGTGGCCCCCGCCCCCTCCCCCCCCACCCCCCCCTTTTTTCCCCCCCCTTTTATTTGGGTTTTGTTGGGGCCGCTTCTCCCCTTTCACTCCCCCCACTCTCTGATCAGAAGGTGCTGGGGGGAGCGGGGCCCCCTCCTCTTTCCCCTTCCTCCTGGGTTCCCCCCCACGCACTCTCCCTCAAAGGGGCCCCAGATTTTTGGGCCCGGAAGGCCCCGGCTTCTTTTGGGTTTTTTTTTAAAAATCTGGAAACCCCCCGGGATGGGGTTTCCCTGAGGCCCCTTCCCCCCCTTTCCTTTTTTTTGCGGGCCTCCTTTCGCCCCAGCTTCTGTCGAAATTTTTTTTTTCTCCCCTTTTTCATTGGCCCCTTTTTGCTCTTTTCACCAATTTTCCGGGGTTTTTACCCTTTTACCGCTTTTTCTCCCGATGTTTCCTTCCCCTCCTCCCTTTCCCCTTTCCCCCGCCCTTAAGGGGTAAAAATTTAAAGGGGGGTGGAAAAAACGAGGGGGGAAAAAAAAGGGCCGGAAGGGGTTTTTGCCCCAGGTCACCACAAAAAGTTTTTGCAGGAATTCTTAAACCACACGATGCGGCTTGTTTTGGCCCAAATTTCCCCCCACATTTTTCACACACCTGCCTTACATTTGTGCACTAAAATGTTTGGGGTCGCCGCATTTTTGAGGGAGAGCTTTTGGCTGGCCCCCGGTATTAAAGACCAGGATTTGGTTCTTCCCAAAAAAAAGCGGGGGATGGGGTTTTGGGGTGGGCCCGGGGTTTTTCCCCCCCGAGGGCTTTTTAGCTTAACCCTTAAAAATCCAGGCCCCTGGCCAGTTTCCAATTTCTCGTTCCCCCCGGGGGCTTAGTTTTTTGGGTCTGTTTTGACCTCTCCCTCCTACAAAACCGGGGTTTTGGGTGTCCCGTAAGAGAGGGGTACTCCGGGTTAAAGGGGCAGAACGGTCCCCTTTCCCTTAAAATGATTTTGGCGGGAAAAATTTTTTCTTGGGCCTTTTAAAATCCTGCCCTCGGGGCGAAAAACTTTTTTTAACCCCGGGGACGGGGCCAAAAAAAGGAAATTTTGACCCTCGTCCCGCACGAAGCTAATTTTTCGGGATATCGGGGACCCCCGACGGGGGGGGAATCAGGGGAAAAAATGTCATAGCCCTGAACTCCATTCCCCAAAAAAGGGGGCTCCACCCCCCCCCGGGGCCCAGGGGGGCAAACGTTCCTGCCGAACCCCCAAACTAGACCCGGAAACCCCATTTTCCTTTCCCGGGGTTTCACCCTTTTCCCGGTTTTTTAGGGAGGGGGGGAAGGGCCCCCCTGGGGTCCTGTTTTCCTTTGTTTCCCCTCGGGAGGCCCCGTTCCTTGGGGGGAATGGGTTTTTTGTGGCCCATTTCCCTCCCCAAAAACTTTTGGGGTTCCCCAAAAAGGGACGGGATTTTTCCCCTCCACCCTGTGGTTCCGGGGGGCCCCCCTGAAACCCGCCCCCCCCCCGGACAAAGTGGGTGTTTTCCCCCCCCTACACCCTCCCGGAACCTAAAATGGGGGATGGGTTGGGGCCCGGAGGGGGGGTTTTCCAGCGGCCCCCCATCCCCCCCCTTTTCCCCCTTTCGGTTTTCCCCAAAAAACCTTTTTTTTTGGGTTTCTTTTGCCCCCCCAACCTTCTTTTCCCCTTCCCCCCCCTTCTCCCTTTCCTTTTCCTCCCCAAACAATTGGGGGGGCCCACCTTTCCCCTCAAAGGACCCCCCAAAATCCCCCTCCCTCCCAAGTTAGGCCCCGGAACCTCCCCCCATTCTTTGACCTCCCCCAAAAAGGCCCCCACCCTAAATTTTCCCCCCCCTTTCCCCCCTTTCCCCGGTTCCCAAACCCCCCAAAAATCCCCCTTCCCCTACCACCCCCCACCCAATTTTTTTCCTTACCTCCGCCTCCCCCCCCCCCTGTGCTAATAGGGGGCCACCCTTTTTTTTTGGGTTTTGGGCCCCGGGGCGGGACCCCGGGGTTTGGGGTTTGAACTTTAAGCGGGAAAAACCGAGTTTCCTACCCTTTTCCCTGAACCCCCCTTTTCCCCCTTTTAAAGTACCCAGGGCCATATCCCTTTTTTTTTTTTTGGTTTTTTAATTTTACCCCCCAAACAAAATGTTTCCCTTAGACCTTTTTCCCCATTCCTTTTCCCCCCCTTACCCCTTTTTTTAAAATTTATCCCCCCCCCCCCCAAAATTTGCTACCCCCACTTTTTCCCCGAACAATTTTCCCCCCCGCCCCCTTCCCCCCAAAAACCCATCCCCGGGCCCACTTTTTTCCCCCCAACCCCAAACATTTTTTTTTCCCCCCCCCCTTTAAAATAAATTTTTTGTTGGGGCAACCCTTTTTCCCAACCTCCCTCCCCCCGAACCCTTCCCTCCCTTTAGGGTTTTCCCGCCCTTCCCCACTTTTCCTCCATCCCCCCTCCCCCTCCTTTTTTCCCCCCTTCCTTTTCCCCTTTTTCTTTTAAAAATCTTTTTTTCCCTTAATCCCTTTTTCCTTTTTTTTTTTTGTTTTTTTAAATTTTCCCCTGTACTTTTTGGGTATCCCAACCATTTTTTTTTTTTTGGGGGATGGGGGGGGGTTTTTCTTTAATTTAAATGGGGGGGGGGTTTTGGGGGGGGGGGGTGGCTGTGGGGTGGGGGGGGTGTTTGGGGGGGGGTTAAACCCCCCCTTTTAAATTTTAAAGGGGGGCAGGGGGTGGGGGGCCGGGGGGATAAGGGGTGGGGGGGGGGGGGGGGGGGGGGGAAACCCCCCCCTTTTTAAGGGTTGGGGGGAAAAACCCCCTTTTCGGGGGGGGGGGGGTTGGGGGGGGGGGGGGGGGTATTTTTTTTGGGGGGGGGGGGGTGGTGTTGGGGGGGGGGGGGGTTTTTTGGGGGGTTTTGCTTGTTGCTTTTTTGGGGGGTAAAACGGGGGGAAGGGGGGGAATAATGGGGGAAAAACCCTTTGGTTGGAAAAAGGGACGGGCCCCCCTATTTCCTTCCCGCTTTTTTCCGGGGTTTTTTTCCTGCTTTTTGGGCTTGGGTTTTGGCTCTGGGGGCATACCCCGGGAGGGGGGGGGTTTTTCTCGGGCCCCCCCGGCCGGGCGCAAATTTGAAATTTGCCTTTTAGGACCAAATTTCCGTTAGGGGGGTAACGGGAGGGGGGGTCGCCGGGATAGGGGGGCCCTCCTCCCTGTTGGGGTCTCCCGGTTTTGCCGGTCGGGGGCTTTCGTTTTCCCCGGGGTTTTCTTTTTCTTTCACCCTTTTTCCCGTGGAAACCTCCCCCCCTTTTTCGGCCGGGGCTTGCTTTTGGCAGTTTTTTCCTGACCCACCCCCTTTTTTCTGAAGGTCCTTTTTTTAAACTCCAGGGGGCCCCACTTCCTTTGCCTTACTTTCGATTTTTCCCCCTTTCCCTGACAAAGGAAAATTTTTTGCCCCTGCTGCCCTTTTTTAAGAACTTTTTTGGGCACCTTCCCGGACGGTCCCCCCTTCCTTCTTCTTTGGGGGACGGGCCGGCCTTTTTTTTCTCCTTCCAGGGAAATGTTGTTCTTATTTTCTTATGGGCCGGTTTCCCCCTTCTTTGGCGCCCTATCCTGGGTTTTCTCTTTTTTCGTCTTCTTCCCCCCCGTCTTCACATTCCAGCAGAAAAGGATTCCCGGGGAACCAAGGGGGTTTTACTTGAAATGAACCCCCCCTTTTTTTCCCCCCCTTGGGTTGAATGTTTGTTTTCCTGGGCCCCCACTTTTGAATGAAGGTTTTTTAGGGGTTGGGGGGGAAGGTTTAGGCGTTTTTTAATTCAGTTCCCCCCGGCTCCCAAAGGGCCTTTCCCCGGGAGGAGGGCCGCCCCTGTTCTGCTTCCCCCTTTTTCCCCCCAGGGAACCTGCCTTTGGTGGGGTGGGGGGGGGGTTTTGGTATTGGGGTTCCCCCTTTGGGGGGTGTGGGTATCTGGGGTTTGGGGGGGGGTTTGTAATTAAAAAAAAAAATCGGAAAAATGGGGGGAAAAAAGAAAAAGGTGAAAAAAAAAAAGCCGCCATTTTGCCTTTGGGTTTTTTTCCCTTTATTTGGGGTCTTTTCCTTTGGGGTTTTTTCCCTTTAAATTTTTTGGCCTGTGGTTCCCGGGGGAACTCCTTTTAATTTTAAAGCCCGCCTTTTTTAAAAACCGGGGTCCCCCTGTTTTGGGTTTGGGGGGTGGGGGTTTTGGGTTTTGGTTAGGGGGTTTGGGGCCTTGGGTTATTTAAAATGGGTTTTGGTAAAAAAAAAATAAAAAAATTGAAAGGAAAATAAGGGGAAAACTCCCCGTTTAGGGGGGCATGGGGGGGGGGGATAAGGGACCCAAAATGGGGATTGGAGCCCCCCTGCGTTAAAATTTTTTTTTCCCCTTTAAAAATTTTTGGTTAACCGGGTTAAGGGGGGAAACTCCCCCAAATAGAAAGGAAAACAAAAGGGGGGGGTTTAACCTTATTTGTATATTTGGGTATGGAATGTGGTTAAAGGGGGGCCCCGGGAAAAAGGGTTAGAGGGGGGGCCCGGGTTCCGGGGGGAAATTCCCTTTAAAATGAATGGACACGGTAATCCCCCTGGGGGCCTTTTTTTTTAATTTGGATTAACAGCGGGTTTCCCTTTTTCCCTGTTAAATTGTTTTTCTTGAAAACCTACTTTTTTGAATGGGGGGGTGGGATAAGGGGAAATTTTAAAAAAAAGGGAAAATTAAAAAAAGGAGATTTAAAAAAAAAAGGGTTTGGGAAGGGGATATGGAAAGGGAAAGGGAAAAACCCCCTGTTTTTATTGATATTTTTGGGGGTGCTTTTAAAAACCCTGGCCTTCTCCTGTTCTTGTTTATATTGGCCCCCGCTGGGCCTGGGTCTTGGGAAACGGGGGGTAAAGGGGTTTTGGGGGTTTGGGGGGGCCCCCAAAGGGTTGGATTTTTGGAAAAGCCCCTGGGGCCCCCAAAAGGGGGTTGGAGGCATGACGGAAAAAACCACCCCTCCTTTTAAATTTTTTATGGCTCTGGTAATTTCCTTTTTTTAAAATTTAAATGGGGAAAGTTAAAAGCCCTTGGGGCCCCCTTTTTTAAGATTTGGGGTTTTTTTTTTTTTTTAATTTTTTTTCCTTTTTCTTTTTGGGGCTTTTTTTTTTTGTTTTTTTTTTTTTCCGAAATTTTTTTTTTTTTTTATTTTTTTTGGGTTTTTTTTTGTTTTTGGGGGTGTTTTTTTTGGACCTAACTTTTTCCTTTTTATTTTGGGGGGGGGATGGTTGGGGGGGGATAAGGGGTCTCTGGGGTTTTGGGGGTAGGGTTCTTTGGGGGGCCTGGGGGTTTTTTTTTAGTTTTTTTTATAAAGGGATTAGGTTTTTTAAAACCGGGGTTTTGTTATTTGATTTTTTGGGCCCCTTTTTTTAAACCTTTTTGGGGGGAAAAGGGGGGTAATGGGAAGCCCCCCCAAATTACAATTTTTTTTGGTTTTCCCCCCCACCCCCCCCCCCCCCCTTGACCACACCAATTTTTTTTTAGGGGGGAAGTTTTGAAAAAAGAAAAAAAAAAGGGAAAAGAACCCCTTCCCTTTTTCAACCTCTCTTTTCTGGGGAAAAAAAAGGAAATAAAAGGGGGGAAAAATTAAAATGACCCTTTACAAAGGGAACCCTTTTTTTCCCTTTTTAAAAAAAGGGCCAAAATTTTTAACCAATTTGTTTTTTCCCAAAATTCCTTTTAAATTTAAATTTTTTTTCGGGGCACAAAGCCTCCCCCTTAAAAAATTTTTAAAATTGGACCCAAATTTAGGGGTTGGACAAGAGTTTTGGTTTTTAACCATAGTGATATGGAGCATGCTGGAAAAAACCCGGGCCTCTCCTTTTTAAAAATGGGTATTAAAAGGGATGCTGGAAAAAACCTGGGGGCCTTCCCCCCCTGTAACATTTTTTATGGGGCAAAGCTGGAAAAACCTGGGCCTCCCCCTGTTTAAGTGATATGGAAACAAGCTGGGTTTTAACCTGGGCCCTTCCTGTAAATATGAAATGGAGGGATGCTTTCTATAACCCGGGGGATCTCCCGAAAATTTGTGATATGGAGCATGTTTGGGGATAACCTGGGCCTCCCCCTTTATATAGTTAATGGGGCAAAGTGGATTTTTAAACCTGGGGATTTTCCCCGTTTAAAAGTGATTTTGGGGATGCGGTTTTAACCTGGGGCCCCTCATGTTATTTGTGAAAATGGAGCATGCTGG
This sequence comes from Phyllomedusa bahiana, assembly GCA_025379985.1. NCBI lineage: Eukaryota > Metazoa > Chordata > Amphibia > Anura > Hylidae > Phyllomedusa > Phyllomedusa bahiana. The sequence goes on from JAODAL010020513.1 coordinate 67,184, forward strand.
GTTTTAAAACCCGGGGGTCTCTTAAGGGAAATAGGGGATATGGAGGGATGCGGTAAACCTGGGGTCTTCTGTATATATGATATGGAGCATGTTTGGTTTTAACCCGGGGGGCAGGGGGGCGTTTTAAATAGGGGAAGCCAGGGGCCCCCCAACAAACTTTTGGAAAAGCCCCCCCCCCCCCCCCCCCTCCCTGACCAACCATGAAACCAGGAAATGCTTTAGATAATGTAGATAAAAAAAGGGGCAAATACCTCAAACCCTAAATCTCACCATCATATGCTACCAATCAAAAAGCACAATAAACCCAAAACCAAAATTACCAATGCGCTATTACATAAGGGCCTGATTTTTTACCACCAAACACGACCACAAATTACCACACAAAAGTGCTGAAAATAAACCCACAAATATTACTGGGTCAGTTCACAAAGCCAATACCCGCCCAATAATCAAATATATAATAAGATAGTGACCCAAAATAGTGGGAGACAAACGTGGGACACAGGGTTGCCCGTTTTATATTAGCCCCATCCCGTTTACCATATAATGGTAGACACCAAGTACCAAAAGGCTCTGCAACTGTTTTTATTACCTCCCCCACAGTGACCCTAAGTGGTAGGGTAGCAGTGTTCACAGGGTTGGGAGACAGAAAATTACCTCCATACAGTGACCATATAAATGGGGAGAAGCAAACTGTACACAGGTCTTTAGACTGTATATAACCCCCCTACAGTGAAACCCTATAGTGGTTTGACAGCATGTACAAAACCTGTGCAAAACATATAAATGAATTTTTCAGTGCAGTTACATCTTTTGACTCACAGGTACTTTTTTTGACCCGTCTTGACCCTTTTTCTTTTGTTCTGGGAAAACCCGGGCCATCCGCCTCTTGAAGAAATCTCCCCCCACCATTGTCCCTGCAGATTTAGACACAATTCTTAGAATCCTGACTTTTCCAGCCCCTCCCCCCGGGGGCTATAGGGGGTCCATTTAGAGGCAGGGTTTAATGGGAAAATTTTTGGGATCCCAAATAGGAAAGGGTTTTTAGGTAGCCAATAGGGGCCCCCTATAGGCAGGTAGGTTTAGGTAGCTATAGGGAGCCATACGGGAACAGGGTTAGGGGGGGCTATAGGGCCAATTAGGGGTTTAGGTACTAAAACCGCACTTGTGGGGGTATACGGCGGGGCATTGGGGGTATAGCAGGCAAGGGGGGCGACGGGGGCATGGGGGGGTATACGGCGGATTGGGGGGGTTAGGAGGGACGGGGCCCTCTTAAAAAGCACTAGGGCCCCTGGGCAAGAGGTGTACTGCACCCCCCCCCCCCCCCCCCAAAAAAAAAAAAAACCTCTAAAGAAAAAAATAAACATTTCCAGTCCGGTCCCATTACATGACAAGACTTTAGCACTGATGGAATTAATACAAAATAACCCCGAACCCGGGACCCACCGGGGAAAGTCCTAGATCATTGTTCTCTGAATCGTTCTTTTCCCTTTTCCCCCCTTCCGTTAGACCGACATGACGCCTTGTCCCCGCCGCCACTTCCCTGCAGAATATAAAACCAAAATCTTAGAATCCTCACTTTAATCAGCCTTCGCTGCTGATTCCCACCCCAAATTATGGGCGCCCCACTTTAGTAATAGGTATACTATTGCCAAATTTTGAAAATAAAAAAACAGGAAAAATTTTTGTGGCGGTGCGCGTAGCCCCGCTGCACAAAATTTTCATGGGACGCCCCCTTTTTTAGTATGCCCGCCCCCTTTAAAAAAACCACCCCCCCACCTAACTCATAACGGTTTTTGGGAAAAAGCCCGGGAGCCCCATACCAGGGAGTAACCCCCAAAAGTAGGAGTGCCCCTTCAGGGAGGTTAGTCCCCCTTGTAGGGAATAGATGCCCAAATTTTAGCCAGGTAGGTGCCCCCCTTTGTTAGCCCGGTCGGGGCCCCCATTTTTTGCCAGCTAGTGCCCCCCTTTTTGCAGCTAGTGCCCCCCTCTGTTGCCACTAGTGCCCCCTTTTTTGCCATAGTCCCCATGTTCCAGGGAGTTGCCCCCTTTCCTGTTG